>NJDD01002116.1:24283-45594 GCA_002245505.1 Calephelis nemesis
CTTCCAAACAGCCTGTATATAAACAGGGAGTAAATAAAAAAAACATAGGTTGTCTTAACGCTAGCTGTCTTTAATTTCAATTTTCTTATAGAAAATAGTTTTACGAAAAACAGTTAACAGGCCGCCGCGTCCCCACTGGATCGCTGACTAGGCCGGCGGCCTGGACCATCATCCAATACTTACGTGAAAACGATAAATAATACAAAAAAATACTGGTAGCGAGATCAAAGCTTACAAGGACTTCTCGATCTTAATCAGTTCTGCAATGCCGTCGTACATCTCCTTCACGGCTTCGTACTCGGTCAGACCCATACGCCTCTTGTTGGAAATGTCGTAAACACCGCCCTCAGCCTCGGTGTGCTCACCGCGCGTACCACGGACCTGCAAGTGGTATTTCGACGCTACTTCCTCCAACTTAGCCTTGTCAGCGGCCAGTTTAGGCAACTTAATGTGTACGGATGCTCGGACAGTGGTACCCAAGTTAGTTGGGCAGAAAGTCAAGAATCCAAGACGATCGTTGTGCGAGAATGGGATTCTCTTTTCGATGTCATTGACGGCTGTCACCAATCTCTTGTAAACCTGTTTCAAATCACCACCCATTTGCATGGAGATAAGGCGGAGATGGTCTTCTTCATTGCACCATACCAAGAAAGTCTTGTTCTCATTGTGGTAGATACCACGACCAGTAGGCCAGAATCTGCAGGCATTCGCGGCTTGCAAGAACCGATCACCCTCTTTGAAGAGGAAGTGGTCATCGATGAGCTGTTGCTGGGTTTCCTTCGACATGCCTGTGAGAGGGTAGAATGTGCCCTTAAGTTCACCTTCGAGGCCTGACAGGGTTGAGGAGACTTTTTCCTCCATCTCCTTGTATTGGGCTTCAGTTAGGCAGGGGTTGAAGGGGTAGCCTTCCATGGAACGACCACAACGGACTCTGGTTGAGACAATGAATTCACCAGCGGCGTCTAAGTTGCCGAGAGTCTCAACATCGCCCCAGTTCTTGGCCGGGTGTTTGTCGGTTTTCTTGAATCCATTGTGGTAGTCTTCGATGATGGGATCAAAAAGATCGGCGAATACAGTGTATGCCTCAGCATCAGGGGCATAGATTCCAACACCAGAGTCTAAGTTTTCAATACCTGGAATGGAAAAGCAAAAATATGAGTAACATTGTCGTTTAGTCCTAGCGGCGTCTACAAAATCTGTAATGGAATCTTGTCATACATTTAAAGTTTTCATTTACTAAACTAGATGGTGCTACATAATACCAATGTCGGTTATTCCACTTTGAATTTTTCAAGAGGCATTCATAAAACAACGAAAAATTGTACCTTTCCAACCGTCGCCTCTTCGTCACACCATTAGATTTTTGGTGGTTTTGGTACGTCAAAAATAAAACCTACCTGTTATGTATAACAGGTATGGTACATGAGAATAGAAAGTATTATTTAACAGAATTCAAATAATTTTAGTAATTTTTAAATTCTTAATAATAACAACAATTATTGATTAAAACAATTTGGTGATCAATGTCCAATCATATGAGCGTAACCCTCTCCCTCTCCTCCTCGGCGGCCCATTTTACATCTCTTCCTTTATGCCTACTCGAAAGCGTTAACGTAAATGTGTTTAGTTTACCTAGGTGAACTACCCTGGGTGAATTAAGCTTGGGACTGGTAATTTTGATGCACCCAGGTGTTTAAAGTTAATTTAATTCACTTAGATGAATTAACCAAGGTGCATTAAGTGTACGACCCCGTATATTTAATGAACCCAGGTGTTTAAAGTTTACGTAAAGTGTATTTTATTCACCTAGGTGAATTAACCCAGGTGCATTAAGTGTACGACCCCTATTTTATGAACGACGACTGCCTAAGGTTTGAAATGATAGTCTTTCAATTATACGCCTGAATGAATACCTACATATTTTCTATTTCTGAGGAAATTACGTCACTCCTCTCCATTGTCGTGCTTCAGTTCCAAGAGTAGCAGGTAAAATGACTTGAGCAAAAGGTTTAATATGCAAACGAGCACAGCAACGCACCGATCGAGTCTTTGGTATTAATTGGTGATGTTTATTTTTTACCACCATGCAATTTATTTTTTTGTTTGATTTCTACAAAATAACATAAGTACTTTCAAAAATACATTCCACATAATGTACTTCAATTTTTTTTATCTATCCTCAAATGTTCTTAAACTTGATACTGACGCAAAATAAACATAAGTACTTATTTGAACTGATAACACCTTTCCAATTATCAGGCATTTACAGATATCAACTGTTGCAAAGCCGTAATCTGATTATCAGCTTAAAGGAAACGGCCACTTGATAATGTCAATGCATGTTATGTTTCTATGGCTTTAAATAAAGATTTAAAGTAAAGAAAAAGTATCTTCACGCCCATATCCCCGAAGAGGTAGGCAGAGGCACAACCAGGGTACCTACGACTAGCCGAAGACACTAAGTCCTACAATGTGATAGGTGGCAAGCCTATTGCCAACCGGACACATATCCAATCCCAAGCAAAGTTTTTTTTATTAGAAAATTGGAAAACCCCAATTTCCTTTTTGTTGCCCAAACCGGGATTTGAACTTAGGACTTTAAGTTACTCCAAATTAAGCTATTTTGTCAGTTTTAACATAGTGTTGTTGACACCAAAAAAAAATTATTTTAATTAATCAACAGCATAGCCCAAAATTATTGAAAAAAATTTTTAATAACCAAAGAATTTTTTTTAAGTTAAAGCCCAACAAACAATTCCGTTTTGGTTTCTTTTGGAGTGACTTAATAACAGACTAGGCAACAAAAAATTAGAATACCTACATACCTACTAGAAATAAAAAAATATGTTCGCGAATTATTATAATTTATGTAGCAAAGTTTTGGTGACTGTCGCTGTTTTTACCACAATATCAATTGTAAAATTGAATGGATCTTAACTAAAACAATCTTAAATAAAAAAAAATAGCTGTAACTACATAGTTACAGTTATTTTTTTCCATTCAAAAGAAAATTTTCTGGATCCGGACTAAGTTTTATCTTCAGCTCAAATTCTTCTTTTGAATGAGCCATAAACTTTATATTGTTGGTGAAGCTATAGGCATTAGCTAGTAGCCAGTAAGTCTTAAGAACCTGGCTATCAAACACAAAAAAATATCACAAGTGGCAGAACATAAGATGTACAAAAATTAATAAACCATACAAGTTAATAAGGACAAACAGGTCATTATCTAAAGTATGAATCTAACATTATGTAATATTGCAACCAAGAGAGGTATTCTGAAGAATTAAGAGAGGAAACTAGCCCATGACTACACACCTTGATGGCAAGAGACAACCAAGGCCTATAGGACACAAGTGTTTCCTAAAGAATGCAACTTCAATGTCTACAATGAAAGATATGATAGTCTAGACTATAGCCTATACCTACTTCCATTTTCCATCCCATTTTACCTTTCCATCAGGTGAATTCAGGTATTTATTGAATTACTAAGGCTTTACTTTAAATTACCTAATTTAAAGAAGTTTGTATATTTTAACTTGATTAAATTATTTTAATGCTATATATTAAACCATTTTAAGCATTTTCACTGAAAAATAAAAGTAAATAGTTATTCTACATAAAAAAAGGATTTAGTATAAATATATAAGTACCTACTACAACTTAAAGGTAAGGACTAGGTATTTAAATGTATGATTAAGTCTTGTACCTACCTTGTATTTTTTTAAGTCTGAGATTATGATCCCAATAACCTACGCAAACGAATTAGGTATAATAAATAGGTACTTTCCATTAAATAAATTATAAAGTAGATATACCTAGCTGGGACTACCATTTAAAATGATTATGTCGTATTTCTAACATTCATTAACGATTTCTGTAAGATGGGTAAATAAATAATAAGTTTATGGGTTAAAACTGACCTGACTGAATACAATCTAGAAGAGTTGAACCGAAGGAAGTTTTCTTGTTTTTGAGGGCATCGAAAATTTCCTTGGTGAGGTATTTCTTCAGCAGTGACTTTGAGTCTGAGCCCTGGAGCTTGCTGAAACCAGCCTCCAATTTCTCGATGGTTGCGGCATCCACCATTGCTGCGGCTTTTCTGATAAAAATAACATACAATGTAATCAAGCAGTTATATTTTTGAGGCATTGACACAATGAGATTCGTTCTCACGCTTTTAAAGCTGCACATGTTGCTCGAGTACACATTTTATTTCAAATAATTTTGTAAATAAACAAAAACTAGGAGCGAACTTAAAAAAACCCCTCAATCTTGTCCACGTTTTCAAAAAATCGCGCTGGACACTAACGTCATTTTATAAAATTAGGGATGTACCTTCATTTTCGGATAACGGATTTCATAAATAATGATGAATGAACAAGTTTTGTATACCTGTTAATCAAATCGATGTCATTATGATTTATTTAATTATAATGTGACAAATATCTAATAGTTATAAATTTAAGTCAAAAATATGAATATTACGAACCGTCTGATGAGGTAATACGCAAGAACGGCACCACCGCAAACCACAATAGGAATCGTAACTTTGAATTTATAATTCATGATGATGGTAAGAAAATGTTACTAAAACTAGCGAGTTTATGGGCAGGTATAGCAAATCTATAACAGTCCTCTATGTTTCACTATCTGGTTTGGAATCGTTGCTAGCACACACCCAAGAGGCTTGAATTTGTAAAAATTACGTAATTTATCCAGAGGTCGCCTAAAATGCGCGCAAGTCGACTAAAGTTCGCTCACTGCGCACTAGTGTTGGTTCACGGTGCGCAATCGTTTGCCTCCCACTAATGAACACGTAAAGACGTATTATCGCAAGTTTCTTATTACTAATGTGCAAGCATTTATATGCGAGACCATTGGTTGACCACGAATCGTCATATTACGGTATTGTTCTTAGAATGCAATTGCTATGCACACCGGTATTTTACGCGACTCTAAATTGCAGTCAAAGAGAATATTGAAATGGATTGAAACAGTAATGACAATCGCAAATAAAAATACCCAATTGTTACAAATGTACCCAAATTTGATAAAATTTGGGTACTTTAAAAATTACTTTTTGTTTCTTATTTTTACTTTTCACAGTCTTTTCCTGGAACCAGTAGGAAAATTATTTGGTTATAAAATCACATAGTACATCCTATTACACAAATTTAAGATTTTATATAATTATTTTATTCGCTAAACTTTAGATAGTTGATTTGTTTCTTATTTATGACAACATTATTGTATTTGACAAATAATTACAGAAATTAACCAGCATTAGAAACATATTTAAAATTAGTGTTTAACATTTTAAAATAGTCGGTGGTTCATTCGATTTCATGTTATATTCTAATTTTATGGGGTTATTATAATTTTTTCGACACGTATACTGATACACGATACACACCCGTCAGACTCACTAGCCGGTTTGTTTTCCTTGTTTTCTTTTGTTGCACAACCACCCATTTTCACAAATACTAATTACTACTAGGTGCTAAAACATGCACTATATCACAAAAAAACTACTGCAAATAAATAAAATTAACAGAGAATATTAAATGCAATGATGGAATGATTTTTGTCCCAATGAATGTGCCTATGTTGGGAGCGGCAAGGGCGAGGGGTGGCCCGATCGATTCCCGGCACGCACGCACGCGGTTCGCGCTTCCCGCCCTTCGGGAACTGCTTCAAAACTTTTCGGAGGGAAATCTAACGTTGTCTGCGCCACCGTCTACCTTCGCGGGTAAAATTTAAATGTATCATCAACTTCTTACCAAGTTAAATTATCAAAATGACAACAGCACACTTGAACTTATCTTTTCACATCTATAAGTAATTTAACTTGTCACTTTATTATCGATATCATAACTTTTGAAGTGATAGTGTATGACGTTGGTGATTCGTCCGGGCGGCAGAATAAAATTTAAAGTGTCCACCGCTTACCTTGCACTTGTACAACCGTTAGAGTCGACTGCGAGGTGTAGAATGGTCGGTGCGGGAGAGCGCGGAACGATGGCTCGTTGCTCCCCGCGCCCGCACTACAGCCCTACCGAGGTCAACCTTGGCCTTGGTGGGATGCTCTGCGTCTGGCCAATGCAGACCGAAGCCAAACGATTATTCAGACATCATGTGACATAAGGATAATTTTTCAATAGGATGCAAAGACGAAGCGCGATCTTTGAAAAACAAGTTGAGCTTTCTTCATTTTTCACTATGTACCTACCTACTTGAATATTTTACTAACTTAGATTTGTACTGAAGTCTGAACAGCAATTTCATAGGGTGTTAATTTATCTAACCTCGTCTTGCTTCAGTTTTAGCTAAAAGTTTCAACTATTAGAAATCCTTGTACCTATACGTTTTAACTTAATATACCTACCTACCTACCTATCTCGACATTTAATCTCGAATTCGATACTTATATCCCACTCACACATTACAAGTAGAAGTAGGTACAAAAACATTTCTAGGTGTTTCATAGTTTTAATGTTAAAGTTAAAACTTTTTGTTAGATTGCCATTGACCGTTGCCTCCACATTACTATTCTTTAGCTTTTGTTAAATCCATTTCTACGAGTTACGGCTTAAGTGTTAGAATGTGTCTTGCTTGTTTTAAGTTACCTACTTAATCTTTCAATATGGAAAAATGAATTAAAAAGTTTCACTTTTTTATTTATTTCAGTATCAACGTAATTACATAATAGCCTTTCCAATTTCAAACAGCCTAAACTTTACAAGTAGTATAAGTGTATATAAATGTAGTTCATAACATGTAGGTACAGGTATACTCAAACGATTAACGTATTAAACCTGTTCGAATATGGTAAGAATTTGGAGGATATCAAGTGATGTACTTTTTCAATTTTCGTCATTCATTCATTCTTCTACATCTATGAAATATATCGTAATAAAATTCTGACTTCATGAGCGCACAAATAATAAAAGTGGTAAAATTTCAAAGCACTTGTAGGTACCTATATGGTGTCAGTTGCCACAATGTTGCCACTCAATCCAGGAAAAATGAAATATTAAAGTTTTGACATCTGTGTCATGCTATCTGTAGACTATGGTAGTTTTTTTAATTTGGTACTAATTTTTGAGACTTAAGAAATGTAGTTCGTCAAATTATGGCGATAGGTTTAAATCGAATGAGCGAAAAATGTAAATCCCAGTCTCATCATTATTTGCAAATTTAAAGAGCGGAAATTCATCAAATGACAGTTAATAAATACAATTATACATTAGAAAGAAAATACTTTCGAAAAGCTTTAACACTGTATATTTCATTTCCTACCACTTGTGTTGGTATTTTATCAAGTGAATGTTTAAAGTTTAGAAATATTATTTATAAGTTTTGGCGAAGAGATGTGACGACCTTGTCGCATGCTAATGGAGTTATAGAGAAATTTAGGTTATTGAATTTTTCCTCTAGAGCAGAAAAAGATCTGCAACCAATCATCCTGATTGGTAGAACTGCCTTGTCTTTTTCTGTAATTACAATATTATTATATAATAAAAGGTATACGTCGATTTGGAAGACTCCTGAATAACACTCTTGCGTGAAAACAGCTCTTAAGCCTTATCTAAATTTGACTCCCATTTAAACTCGAAGCTGTTACTCCGGAAATTTTGATTACTTAGTTAAGTAGGCCTACTTAGTAGCATTTCTAGTTCATGCTAAGTTAATGATTGTCACTAAATTCTACAGATGCTAGTAGTAACTTATATTCCAGAAAATCTAATAGAATATTTGAATTTTAAAATCTACATTATCAAGGCCCTTTAAAAAATATAAAAAGAGAACCTAAAAAAAGGCTTTAACCACCCCTTTCATTCGACCTTGTCCTGGTGTTCTTGACCTACAGATTACATCACTACAGCGTGCTCGAGGGTTTACGTAACGAGCTCAAAGTCGGAAGCCGTAAAACCTCCCCTCATACTGCCGATTTATACCTACCAATCTAAATGTTTTTTGTTTATAAGTTCAATTATTATTTTACATTTTACAAAAATAGTGATTGAACATTTAAGATTAAAAATTTAAGAATTTTCGTTTATTCAGAAAGAATATTCAAAAACATAAACACATCTTTCATGAACGCAGGAAGATATAGGTATTTAATTTTATTAACCATAAACTTATTTAAATAGATAGGTAGGCGTTTCATTACAGGTACACGTCTTATACTTTAGCTAGGCCTCGAAATTAATTTGTGAAAGGAATGAGGTTTATGGCAAGACTTCCGAAGAAGAATAAATCCTTGCTCCCGCGGGTAATGAGATAAAAACTGTTGTATATTTGTTGGACCAAACAAATTATTGATTTTTACGAAATATAAACAAAATCGATTCAGTGATTTCCGAGTTTAATTCTGAATAGATAGAGGTAATAGGTAGGTGATAGAGGTACCTACAATGTGACGAGATATTTTTAAATGTAGGTATTAAATTTGAAACAAAAATCAGGTACTTTATAGAGAAAAACCTTGATACCTATATATTTTAAAGTGAAAAGTGAAAACTTCTAATGAATTTGTTTGGAATTAAATTAAGTATTTTTATTTTAAGTTATGTTAATTTAATTTTATTTATTTGCAATTTCAAGTCGTTAAATTAGCATACAAATGTGTCTTTTTTATTAAATTGAATAATTTTTGTAAATTTGCGAAACAAATGTACTTACTTACTTAATAAAATACTCGTATGAAATGTACGCGGCACAGGGATCATAATTCATGTTATTTATAATTACTAATATATATTGTCTTTGGTACTACCTTTACCTAGTATAAATATATTATATTTCCTTATCTCTGGTAGTATATAAATGCGAAAGTGTGTTTGCGTGTCCTTTCTAACAAACTTTAAAAAGGTTCACAATTAGACTGAATATTACTTTTTAACTTTTTTATTTGTTTGTCACGTGATCAAAAAATCATAAATCATGACCTAGGTTTATAAAAAAATAAACCTAGGTCATGATATCTAGGCGGTTCCATATTAATTTTATTGTTATCCTCGTACCTATATCGTGGATTTATTGTTTGTTTTTGGTTTTTGCTTTGATAAATATACCTAACCCAAAAACCACTAGTCGGATTACGATAAAATTTAATCGGGACCAATTCGGAATTATTCATTAATCTTTCGAAAAAATAATTATTAGTTTCACTGCGTTTTATTATTATTAAACGTCGAAACGAAGCGATATTATGGTACATTTTTATATGTAGAGATAGATGGCTAAAGAGCTTTATAGCTTTAGTGTTTAGCTTTAGTGTACCTAACACTGGCTTAATCGCGGGCAACATTAAGTAATCTAGTTCTAAATAAAAATGAATCCCCATTTCCCATGGTCATCACTCCTGAACGGATGAACCAATTTTACTAATTATTTTTTAGTAGCAAATATTGTCAGGAGAAGGTTTTTATAAAGTCAGTCGGCTAGTTTTTTATATAAATAACTGTACAGTTTCGGCGAACCATTATAAGTCTTTCCTTATTTTTTTAAAATGTAATCAAAAATCAGAAGCATTATTTATTAATATTAATACGCATGTCGCTTATAAACGTTAAAAGTGACATGGCTACGTTACTTTGAACCTTGGAACTAAGCCCAATAATGGTCCAAAAATGGCAAGCAATGGCTTTATATTTTATAAAAACGTCTTCATGCCCATATCCCCGAAGAGATAGGCAGAGTCACAACCAGGGCACCCACGACTAGCCGAAGATACTAAGCCCCACAATGTGATAGGTGGCAAGCCTATCGCAAACCGGGCATGTTTCCAATCCCGAGCAACATCTTTTTATTAGAAAATTAGAAAAACCAAAAAAAAAATACTTGACATATTTTTATATGTGTAGAGGCACCATAGCCTTAACATATACCATAGCATATAAGACATAAGGTTTGACGGTTTAACGTGCCCTCTGAAGTACAGAAAGTCATATCTTACAAGACATAAGCAAAATAAATGTCTAATCACGTGACGAAAAGTTTTGATTTCGTCAATTCGTCAAAACTAATGAGAATTTCTCACAAAACTTGTAAACGTTATTTTCAATAAAATCTAAAAACGTGAGAAGCTTTTCGACCTTGGCAGTGACACAGGACGGCAGCCTTGGTAACGGTTGATGGTTTTATAAATAAAAATGTACTCGACGCTTGGCTCACGCAAGGTGTTGTTTGAAAGTAACAAAAAATATTTTGTTCATTTTCTGACGGATTTGTTAGCAGGTATACACTTAAGACATTTCTGTGTTTAACTAGATCTTCGACATATCGCCTCTGTGGTCTAGTTCATTTGTTGACTTGACTTGACTGCATGAGTTCCCGGGTTCAAATCCCGGGTCGGCCAACAAAAAAAATTGGGTTTTTCCAATTTTCTAATAAAGAAACGTTGATCGAGATTGGATGATGAAGTGCCCAGTTGGCGATAGGCTTGCCACCTATTACATTGTGGGATTTAGTGTCTTCGGCTAGTCGTGGATGCCCTGGTTGTGCCTCTGGCTACGTCTTCGAGGATATGGGTGTGAAGGTACTATTTTTTTACTTTTTTTTGAGCAGCTGCCCGTATTAGCACCTTACTTATTCCTGCCGCTGTAATATGCTAGGCATTGTCGGGTCCCGTGCTGGAGGACGGTGTGCACGTGATATTTTACATCCTGGGCCTATCACAATGAGTAATGGGTAATAACGCATCAGTAACAATAACGGTGTTTATGGACAACGATTATTGAGGACAGTCGCTTGTTCTTTTGTGGACAGTCACTATACTCTTTCGTTGCGTGCTTGTTTGAAATCACAAAACATTAACCTAGTGTCGGTAGTATTTCGGTCAGAAAATTAAAGACAGTTGTTTTGCAATTTCCCATCTTGTACAGTTTTTGGAACGAAGTTCATTACGGCAGGCTTGGAGGAGATAGGCTGCTGCGAGATCGAACTGAAAAAAATGGGATAGTAAAAACCGTAAGAAAAAGTCTGTGGAATAAAACCGATAAATGCGACGAGCGCAGGCACGACAGTCGTATACACAAGCGAGTAGTGTATACCTTTCTCTTCCTCCCTCTTTCTTTTCGATCTCTCATCCTTTTTTTCTATATTACCACTCCACCCCGCTAATGCATAGTTTATACTCATGAATTGTGTTGATTCTACATTAGCCGAAGGAACTTCGTTATTATTAGTCAAAATAATTTGAGAACGCGAAAAAAACTGCATAAAACTGATTTCAATTAATATTGTGTCCATTAAGTAAAAAAATTGAAGCATTATTGAATAATTTCAAAGGCAATACAATATATATGAGCACTAATTTCTGTTAACGTGGTATAACTCTGAAGTCTTAAATCAAATCTTTATAACATTTAAATTAGACCAACTCTTTAGCGCCAGCTTTTAAAAAAAAACGATGGTTTGCACTCCGGGAGTGCCGGCAAAAGTGAAAACTTGAATATTAACGTTGTGCATTTTTGATATTTTGGAATAATTAGGAAATAATTTTGCACGAATTGCTTTAATTATCAGTATTAAAGTACTATAATTTATGTGGTAGACTACAATATTAATTTATTGCGTTATAATACAAATAAGACAACAAGAACATTTGCACAAGCGCCCTGCGTCGTTAAACGAAACAGCAGGCGCAAGCATACATTTTCGCCGCGTCGTAGAAAGAGAGGGGGATACTTCCTCTGCTACGCCAACGGCTGTTTACTCTCCATCCGTCTTACGAATTTTCGATCAGGTCAGGTCACATGCCCTGACGCGGGTTTAAAAATTTTTACCCATTCCAAAAAAAGTGCGCAACGCCGCTAAAGAAGTTTTCACTTCAGTAAGCTTCAAAAGTTCTAAGGTAACACAGAACTTTTCACAAAGATGATACAGTCGAATTGAGAATTTTTATTCTTATTGCCAAAAATATATTTTCATTCCTCGTTTCAGAGACAGCAAAAATCCCAGTTAACCCTCCAGGTTATAAAAACGAATGTATATTTTTTACTGGCAATACGCCAGCCCGTCCAGAAGCCCAGGCTTTACCGTTTGATCTTTGAGTATTAAACCAAGTAAGGTATAAACATTAAATTTATTATAATACCTACTAAATTCTGGTCTTGTGTCCCAAGCTAATATGGCTAATTATCTTAAATTATTAAATAATACGAGTACCACATAAAAATAACTGCGTTAAAAAACCGACTTCAAAACCAAAAAGTAAAATATGATAAAGGTTTAATATTAATTATATACCTACTACCTATTATTTATACGTGCTATTTACTAATAGGTTTAAAGTCGGTGCCAAGCCTCAAACTAATAATAATATTATAAGTAATTTTTACTTATCCTCAAACTAATAGATAATATTATATGTAAGTATTAAATTAAATAATAGGTAATTTTTACTTTGGAAGTCGGTTTTTTTAACACAGTTATTTTTATTTAATACTTTTTAGTTAATTGCTGATAGGATTTAATTTCATTAAAGTAGATGGTGAAAGTAGATAAAACTTGCTCATAATATAAAAGTACCTAATGCACCTATCAAAATCAAATTTTTATGGGAATAATTTAAAACGATTACGCATCAAACAAACAAAAAAAAAGAATTACGAAACCGGTTCAGAAACCTCGGCAAAATCGGTGGACATACATAAAAAAATATACCGGCCGAATTGAGAACCTCCTCCTTTTTTCCAAGTCGGTCAAATGCACAGGTAAATTCTCATATATTAGGTATATACTTTATTTCTTTATGCAATTGCCCTCCAGCAATTAAATCTAAGTAACTAAATGTTTTTTTTTAATATTTACGAAGTCGTACCTACCTACATAGCCTACCTATCACTATTCATATCAAAAAACAAAACTGTCTGGGTATCGATACGATAAGGAGGTTCTCAATGCTGAAATTTTAAAGTGATAATTTCCTCCCACTGCTGCGCTGCCCTAAACACAATTACCACTTTTCAGTAGCGGGACAGAAAACTATTTGGGCGGTAAATAATAAAATCCGTAGTTCGCATTAAGACCTACCAGTGCTCTAAGACATTTCTTATGGTTCTACCTATGTAATAAAGTATGCATTTCTATTAGGTAAAAGTAAGTATCTTCACGCCCATATCCCCGAAGGCAGAGGCACAACCAGGGCTCCTACAATTAGCCGAAGATACTAGGTCCCACAATGAGATAGGTGGCAAGCTTATCGCTAACCGGGCACACATCCAATCCCGAGAAACGTTTTTTTGCTTTTAGAAAATTGAAAAAAAACAATTTTTTTCTTGTTGCCTTAACCCGGGACCTCATGAAGTCAAGTCCATCACCTGGACCGCTAGACCACAAAGGCGATAAAGTAAAGTATATAATATAAAGAATTTACCTTCTAAGAAGTTGCACTTTTGGGTATACCCTATTCTATGTAGGTAATGTGGTACTCGTATCATTTGGTAATATAATCGGCAATTCTTACTTAATTAACTTAGTTAGTTAGTAGTTTAAGTTTTAGCCCTGATGATGCTGTATAAGCGAAACCGGTAGTCTATTTACAAAGTAATAAATTATAAGTAATACGTAAAACAGTACAAATGTACAAAACAAAGTTTAAAAATATGAATATCTGGAAGTTTTATCAAGCGCCGACGATGGAAAGTATCAAATTTATAATCGGTCATATTAGCTTGGGACACACGACCGGGGTTTAAGAATGTAAACCATGTCTTTATTGCACCCTCTGGTATTTCTGAATAGAAATAAAGTTTGGAATAACAGGATCACATGCAATCTTGCCTAGCAATCATAATCATTTCTTAAGCTGCACGTGACACCCACGACTAGCCGAAGACACTTAGTCCCACAGTGTGATAGGTGGCAAGTCTATCGCCAACCGGGCACATATCCAATCCCGAGCAACATTTTTTTATTAGAAAATTGGAAAAAACAAATTTTTTTTGCTGCCCGGCCCGGAATTCGAACCCGCGACCGGGGTTTAAGAATGTAAATCATGTCTTTATTGCACCCACATTTCCTTATAATTTAATGGCAATAAGGTTTGGAATAACAGGATCACACGCAATCGAGCCTAACAATCGTAATCGTTTGGTAAGCTGCACGTTCAACAATTTCCCGTTCCCAAATGTTGGGAAATGGGAAATTATGCGACACGAAGAGCCTTGACCTATTTGGTTGCGCAATATCCCGCCAATGTCAAGGTTGACTGAATTATGTCAAACATTGATCGCGTTTGACGTTACGTAATAACGAGAGGCGTTAATGGATACACCTGTTCCACCGACGTTACAATGGAGGTGATTTTGAAGTAGGCAGGTTGTGGTAAGAAATATACACCTTCTGTAGCTACTGCGCTATGATAAGCTACCAGTTTTGGCATTAACCGATCAATCGATTACTTAGTTTGATTAATCTGAATCCAAATTAACTTACGGCCAATATTAATAATCAATCCTAATCCAAAACTTGTTGTCTAAGATTGATATTTTGATCCATTTTTATGATATCGCTTGCCAATAACATATCTGTGTATAGGATGAATATGGCAATTAGGTATAGGATAGGCCGGCGGACAAGCAGCTATCTAGATTGCTTGAAATCCATCTTTAGAGAAATATTATTAACATTGGCCGTTAATCGTGATTAAGTTAATCGCAATTAAAATATTCCACATTAAATGATAAAATAAACCAAAAATCCTATTTGTATTTTGGCTAAGAACCACCTCGATTGTGTCAGCTTTCAAACAAAATACGGCATCTAAATTCTTGCATCCGCTGGAGAATTACGATGCTAAAAACAGACCCATCAAAATTATTAACACCCCTTGATTTCGGGGGGCTTAAAAAGTATAAAATATTGGTTCACAAAATTTCGCTGTACTTACATCAAAAAATAGAAGTAAAACATGAAATGTCCTTTTTTTAAGGAGTGGTTAAAAATCATAGCAAAAGAAAACAAGCGTGCAAAAATGACACACCAATTAAGATGTATGTGGAACTACCACACTCTGTAAATTGTTATTGCACTCGGTAGGTGCTAATCGTATTACTACTCTGTATGTAATAGGAGTGTACCCGCATTTCGTTATGTAACTTTCAATCAAAGAGATAATGGTGGTAATATTATAGTTGCGCACTCACTAAACTAATTTTAAGTTAATTGATAGAATAAGGCATTGCTTTGTGGAAATCCATACATACATCCAAATAAAATGATTTAATTTGAAATTTTCCGCCAAAAAATATACGTATTATGGCGTAACAAAACAGGCAAAATAGTGCGCTATGAATGAATTGGAATTACCAGAAGCTAAAACTCCCAAATATATCCAGCTCCACACAACACACACCACTAAACTGTTTTATTAACATAAGGCATTTTTATTTTATTTTACAATCCTTTATTAAAACAAAATCTATTTATGAAGTCTTAATATATGAAATACGCCATATATATGTTTAAAGCATCGATTCAGTATCTTAATTGTCCAAATTTCAATAGTATTTTAACATTTTGACCATTAATTTTTAAGGAGGTTCATATTTTTTCTAAAAAAAACCCTTGGCGGGCCGGATTAAAATCTCTCAAGGGCCGGATCCGGCCCGCGGGCCGTAATTTGACCACCCCTGTTCTAACAGCTACATATTCAGCAAAAAGTCAAATTAATTTTATTTAATTATTATATTAAATTTATTCTGGTATCTAATTAAGAATTTCTATGTATTACTTTCGTTGACTAACACCCACAACACAAGCATATCATTTGCTTACTTTGGGGTTAGATTCGATTTGTATAACTTGTCCAGGGATATTTATTTATTTATAACATTAAACTTGAAATCGGTTTATAGCAGTGAAAATTTACGATGACTGCATATACAATTTTCTTTGTTGGTCAAAATGATAAGAAAGATTAAAGATCTTTATGACATACAGCATGCAAATACTCCAGCTGGTTTCCGTACTCCAAATTTTCCAAATGACTGACTTATATGACTCATCTGCGACTGTCCGGTAAACATTACCTCATGCCCCTGTACACCATAAACGAGTACGCTGGCCAACGTGTGCCTTTTTTTATGATATTGGAAGGCAAACAAGCAGACTGATTCCCTGATGGTAAGAAATTCCCGCCGCCTAGAGACACCAAAGGTGATAATGGTGCGTTGTCAACCTGAGGCCGTGATGTTAGGCCTCGAGCAAAAGTAAGTTTACCGGCTACCTTACCCACCGGAACCGGAACACGTCATGACGTTATGGCGGCAGGAATAGGTAAGGCGGTGGTACCAATCCGGGTGAGTCGCCGCGAATCTTTACCACCTAGTAAGATATCACGGTGTTAGTGACGGTAAGAATATGCTCGCCTTTTACAAGCTGCCTGGCAGGAAGGAAGACGGTCTATTCTGCATAGGATCCCGGACTATAATATAGGACTATATTATGTATAAGTGTTGTTGGTGTTACAATTGCTAATGTTTCTCTTGGTAAATGATTTGACATGGCTGGCTGCAGCTTTATCACCACATAGTATAAAACAAAGTCGCTTCCTCTGTCCGTATGTCCTTTTGTATGCTTAAATCTTTAAAAGTACACAACGGATTTTGATGCGGTTTTTTCAATAGGTAAAGTGATTCAAGACGAAGGTTAATGTGTATATTTTATACACGTGCCAAGCCGGGGCGGGCCGCTAGTTTTTCATATAACAGCAAATAAGTATGCGGCTCTTCTAATTGTAAGAGGCAACAGTGCCTGTAGACACCACAGTTAGTGATACTGCTATCTTGTGACCAGAATCCTAGCCATGTTTGCTATTCTGCTGACTATTCTAATCTCCAGTACGGAACATGACATTAGCGAGCACTTACGTTATTACGCGAGGAATATATGAGTGGTGGTACTCATTCAGACGAACTTCTGCATTTAAGTTAAGCAAAATCGGGATTAAATTATGCAAACTAAGTCATACCTATTTAAGTTTTCCTAATCTGTCTTGTCAGGGGTATAATCTGTGGTCTTGTCAGTGTCAAATAAAGCGATAACATCAGGGGTGTATCTGTGATAACATCTTTACATAAGCATTATGCTTATCAAGTGAGATTTGGCGGTACCGAGAAAACGCATGATACCTACGTATATTGTTTTCTACGTGAATAATTGTATAGCCTTAGATTATAAAACAATAGGTTTATAATGTAAGACTTTACCTTAATGAAATTGTACAAAATTTCACCAAAGTTTGACTAATTTTATTTAATACTAGCGGCCCGCCCTACACAAAAACCTTCCTCTTTAAACACTTTATCTATTAAAACAACCGCATTAAAATCCGTTAAATAGTTTGAAATACTTATGCATACAAAGGAACATAGGTACATAGGAAGTGACTTTGTTTTATACTACGTTTATACTATGTGATGCACAGTGTACACGAAATTGAATAACTATGAAATAAGTAGGTATGTTAAGTTTAGGAAACTGCAAAAAATGTTCGATTTGTTTGCAAATAAAATATACATACCTACTTAAATCTACGGTTTTTTTTAAATGAAATATTTTAATGTTTTTAACATCGAATTTATTATTTATATTATTACTTATTAATTCTAATTAATTATATATATGTACTTTACTAAAACTAATTAATTATGATATATTATACTAAAAATATTATAACTAGGTAATTGGCATTAATTTTATGGCAAAATGTAAATAATTGTAAGAAAACCTTTAAACGATACTTTTAATAACATGATATTTTGAACTCATAATTTTGTACATATTTGACGTTGTCTGTGTGATACCTTATATTGCTATAAAAATAATATTTATGTGTTAAGTAATATTAATGTTTAAACGTAATGGAATTATTATATACTAGCTGCACCCCGCGGTTTCACCCGCGTAAGTCCCAATCCCGCGTGAACTCCGGGATAAAAAGTAGCCTATATGTTATTCTGGGTCTTCAGCTATCGACATACCAAATTTCATCGTAATCGGCTTTGTAGTTTTTGCGTGAAAGAGTAACAAATATCCATACATCCATACATACAAACTTTTGCATTTATAATATTAATAGGAAGTACCTAATGATATTCTTGCGGTATTATAATTAACAATTTTATATAAATACATATATAAATACGAGTATATAAAATAGATTATGTAAGATCTAAACATGTTACAAAAAAAATAGAAATCATACTTTGTATGCTGGATTATAGTGTAATAGGTAAAAATATGTACCTATTTCACTAACAAGACCTTAAATGTTACCCTATTGTATTTAAATAAAAAAATATTACTATAAATAATAATTGAGTCATCTGAGTACTCAAAAAATAATAAGTATTTTACTTGGTTGGATCAGATCCAGATTTGGTGGCGATGCGATGTCCTCAAAAGTACGCTTTTCTAAAATAAAAAAACAAACAATTTTAAAATCGGTTTAGAAACGACGAAGAAATCGATTACCCTACTTACGTAAAAAATATATGACTCGAAAATATAACTTCCTTCTTCTTTCAGAGTCGGTAGAAAATTGCTTCTAAGTATATTTTCTCTAGATTTCGCCTAAACCTAAATCGTTGTTTTCAATTTTCTTACGTCAATTCGAACCACAGATCTAGATAAATGTTCATGCGTCCGAGATATAATTCTAATCTTTTACTTGAATGCGTCTAAACTTCCACTTCGCTTTGATAATATCGCTGTGATAAACTGACTAACAAAATGAGGTAACATTTGTTACTCAGCACTGAGTAACAAAATGAGTAATACTGAGTAACAAAATGAGGTAACATTTGCTACTCAGTTTACAACTGCCTACCTAATTTTATGGTTATGACCTAGGTATATACCTACCTAGCTATTTTTTTAAAATATCGACACCACGATCAACTAGGCATACAAGTGTAATCTATTAAAATCAGATTCAAGAATTTTGTCGCTCAACCGCAAAAGCTCGACTTTGTCTTTCACAAGTAAACTATCTACGTACACAAAAATTAAGTATTCATCAGTCATCAGATTCAGACTTGGTAAAAATGAGGCCACCTCGGTTGTACACTCAAATAGAAAAACAATGTTTGAGATCGGTTCAGAAATGGCTGAGAATTCGATTAAGATATATAAAATACCTATATAGAAGCCGAGAGTCCTCCTCCCTTTTCGAAGTCGGTTTAAAATGGTGGAAGTTGGATAAAACTAATTAAACAAAGTTAAACAAGAATATCATCTTATTGGTTGTAGGCTATAGCCCACCGTTGGGATTCATTATTATTGCAACAATGGATAAGGTTACGATGATATACGATACCTTCTATTACTGCTAAACTAGGTTAATAATAATTAATTACTACCAAAAAATGTTAATTATATAGATTGTATTACTAACAAAATATCTATTTTTAGTCAGAATTAAAATTATGTTATTCTTTTTATTAATCTGTATCTAAATTAATAGCAATTCAATCAATCATGTTTTGTCATTAAATTGAATTTCGGGCAATTCACGGAATAAATGATCCGATGACGTAATGTCACGTCATATTTTATTCAATTTTAAATTAAAATTCAATTCAATTTATTCAAGTAATTACAATTAATTAATTAATTGCAGATTAGAGTTTCAAAACATAAACTTAATATAATCCTAGTTGGTAAGTGGTCATGTAACTAATCCGATACTAACAGAATTAGATAGAATTTTATTTGAATTAGGAATGATTAAACTACATTTTGCACTTGAAGTAGGTACTAGCCCTAGTAAGTTAATTAGCTTTTACACGGGAACCCGTTTAGTAGTAGTGGTAGTATCTTAACGTCCATGTCCCAGAAGAGGTAGGCAGAGGCACAACCAGGGCACCCACGACTAGCCGAAGACACTAAGTCCCACAATGTGATAGGTGGCAAGCCTATCGCCAACCGGGCACATACCCAATCCCGAGCAACATTTATTTATTAGAAAATTGGAAAACCCAAATTATATTTTTGTTGTCCGACCCGGGATTCGAACCCGGGACCTCAGCAATCAAGTCCTACACCTGAGCCGCTAGACAAAAAAAATATAATATTAATTAGGTATATACTACCTATTATTTATATGTGCTATTTACTAATAGGTCTGAAGTCGGTGCCAAGTCAATTCAATCCTATTAATATTATAAATGCGAAAGTTTGGATGTATGGATGTATGGATGATTGTTACTCTTTCACGCAAAAACTACAAAGCCGATTACGATGAAATTTGGTATGTAGGTAGCTAGACCCAGAATAACATATAGGCTACTTTTTATCCCGGAGTTCCCGCGGAATTGGGACTTACGCGGGTGAAACCGCGGGGCGCAGCTAGTACTTATAATATAATTATTAAAATATTAAGACTTGGCACCGACTTCAAACCGATTAGTAAATAGACATGTGAATAATAGGTAGTATATAATTAAAATTAAATGTTTATTACTTTTTACTTTTGAGTTTTGAAGTCGGTTTTGACGTAGTTTCCTTTATTTATGATATTAATAGGTTTAAAGTCGGTACCAACTAATAATTATATATAAGTAAGTTTTAAATTGCCTTGGCATCAACTTCAAACCTATTAGTAAATAGAACATATCAATAATAGGTAGTATAATACGAGTATAATTAGCATTAAATCTCTATTATTTTAGTTAGTGATAGAAACGAAATATTTTCCCGCAGTAAAAGTTATCTTAATTGTTAGCCCAGGCTATATTATTCTACTGCTAGGTACACACAATTTGGAAAAAATCGGTACTGTCATTTTTACGTTTAAATTGAACAGGCAAACCGACAAATATTTTGTTAACATTTGTTTTGGGTTCTGTATATTGTGTATATTGTACCAATATGAAGAAATCATTGCTTCGAAAAATTATTTCGTGCGAGTTAATATTTACTAATCCCTGGTTTTATAAGCACGATCTTGACTGCTGTAAACACGCCTTCCTACAAAGGTAACCTTGGAGGAAATTTTCTTTCGATTATTATCAAATTTGGATTGAAACTACTATCCAAACGGATGCAAAACAATGTTTACAACAAGTGTTACAAGTGTGTAGTGTACAACCGTCTGGAATCTCCATTATTGTTTTATTTATTTTAGTAATACATGTTACATGTGATGTAGAGATACGAATTTAAGCTGTCAAAAATTACATAAATAGATTAATTAACAAATGAGTATGTATAATATGTATTTTAAAATAACCAGCGTTCTCGTTTGCTCTTAATTATTTAAATGTTGCCATGTAAGGTAACGTACCTATACTA
>NJDD01002117.1:11954-30540 GCA_002245505.1 Calephelis nemesis
ATGACCTAGATGGGTATTATTAGCTACATAATAGGTTTTGTCGGGTGTTTTTAAATTTATTTTTAAGATAATTATATTTCAAACTGTTAATTTTTAATAATCTGATAAAAATAAACATACTTACAGATGCCCAAATTTTCAATACTCCTTAATTTCATGGATGTGTATGTGTACCTTATAAATAAATAAATAAATACGTTTCTGAATGAGTTAAACGAATTGAATATCTTAGACAACGATAGTAATACATAGAATTACTTATAAACAGATATTTAAACCTGTACCGATTTTGATGCGGTTTTAGATTGATAGAGTGATTCAAGAGGAATGCTTATATACATAATAACATAGACGTTTGTTCACCCGTTCAAAGCTGGAATGGAATTCTAGTAAATTATAAATTAAGCTCAGTAAAACTGCAAAATACCTCAATTTCAAATAAGTAAGTATACCTATAACATCTAGTTAAGTACACAAAAATGGAGTATTTGTCAAAAATTTCCAGAGATCCCGTCATTGGATAATAATTAGTTGTAGTGATGTACTAGGGATTGATTAAGTATATTAATTATTAGATATACTGGATATTTGATATTATCCATTTATTAATATCATAGGGTTTTTTTTTAGGTTAGGATAGGTTTTTAATAAAAAGTAAAGCCCGGTGAAGTTGTAAAAACCTCGTGGTTAGCAACAAATTAGCCATTCAAAAAAAAAAGTAAATTAAAAATGTTTTTAACATTGTTTTTATAGGAATCGTTATAAATCGCACTTTTGTTCTCCATAAAATTCATATTCAAATAATACTGGAAACGTTTATGTAAACATAATGTTAACAACGAATAGTTTCCTTTTCATCTCAACAGCGGCGAGGTTCTGAATGTTTGCTCTTTAATTTATCACAGGCTTCTTTTTTTAGTTCTAGCTACTATTTGCTCCTTTGGCTAAGTAGTCCAACTCGACTTCATGAATTGATGAAATGAATGAATCTCCATTTCACGTGTTCATTGCATCATGATGGAACGGATGGAATAATTTTAGTTTTACTTTTTTGCTGTATTAGTTATTGTCAGGAGAAGGATCATATAAAGATAAAACCAGGATAATTGCAGGGAAATTAAGAATAACTATACTTCAATTTTGTCCATAAGAACTTTCGTAGCTATTAATGTCAAGCGATATGAAGTTCTCCGGATCAGCTAGTTGCGTAATAAAAACAATGTTAGTAATAGTCTTGCAATCTTGTGTCACAGGCTAGCCGTGGTTGCACTATTACATATATTTTTATACTTACCTTTGATTACATTTTTGCTAATATAGTCATAAAGATACTTTAAAGCTACTATGTTTAATATCAATGAAGGGGTTTTACATTTTAAAGAAAAATCTTAACGTTATTGCATGATTGTTGTAATGGAAAACCGTTGATAGTTCACAAAAAGCTTATGTTGACTTAGATGAAACTTTGTCTTAATAATCATACTTTACGTATATCATCATCGTAAAACAGGTGACGTCGTTAATAGTTACAGCGATATTTACTGGAAGCTTTAACGCAAGATAATCGTTAAAGTTAATCCGTTAATACGTGATAATAATAACAGGTTTTGTATTGTTGTTTTGATGATCTACATATTTTAAGAGATTGTTAATGGTATAAGAAATAAACAAAGACCGTATTTTACTTTTATTTTTATGATAATGGAAGGCAAACAAGCAGACGGATTTCCTGATGGTAAGAAATTCACGCCGCCTAGAGACACTGTAGGTGGTAATGGTGCAATGCCAACCTGAGGCCGAGACAAAAGTAAGTTTACCGGCTACCTTACCCTCCGAACCGGAAAATGTCAACGGCAAGCATTGGACTTTATGGTGGCAGGAATAGTTAAGGCAGTGGTACCAATCCGGGCGATTCGCTGCGAAACTCTACCACCCAGTATGATGTCACGGTGTTAGTGACGGTAAGCCTATGTTCACCTTTTACGAGCTGCCTGGCAGGAAGCCAGACCGTCTATTCTGCACAAATACAAAACAGAATATAAAAATGAAGTCCTCTACCCTCCTGGCAGTGTTATTGTGGCGACAGAAATAGGTAAAGTAGCTGATCCCTACTCGGGCAAGATGCTGTATAGCACTCTTCCACCAGTGGTTACGTTGATATTTTTAACCTATGCTCGCCTTTTACGAGCTGCCATGCATGAAGACAAATGGTCTATAACACAGAGAACCAGGACTAATAAGGGGAAAAAGACGTTTAACTGCAGCGCATAAGTAAGCAGTATAAGTATAGAAATATTGTATTTTATAAACTGGTTCACAAACACCAGCGCCCCGACTAACTTGAACGAGTCTATTTTTTATGATATTGGAAGGCAAACAAGAAGACGGATTTTGTGATGGTAAGAAATTCACGGCACCTAGAGACACCAAAGTTGGTGATGGCCTGGCCTCAGATTGGTGAGGCCTTGAACAAGAGTTAGTTTACCGGCTACCTTATCCTCCGAATTGGAATACGTCAAAGGCAAACACTGACGTTATGGCGGCAGGAATAAGTAAGGCGGTGGTACCAATCTAGGCAACTCGCTCCGAAACTTTACCACCTAGTCAGATGTGACGGTAAGCCTATGCTCGCCTTTTACGAACTGCCTGTCAGGAAGGCAGATGGTATATTCTGCAAAGGAACCCGGACTACAACCGGACAACACGGCCTATGGTATTTAATAATAGTCTCTATCTATTAAAAATATTCCTACTATACTTTCATTTTTGCAACGCTATAAGTGAATATTCGAGTTTTTGCGGCTTAATCGGATACAGGCGCCGTCAAATATAATTCTTCATTAAACAAGTGCTTGTGGGCTTTAGGGTAACATTATATATTTAGTGATTGTTTTTATAACTTTGCCAAACTTACGCATCTTACCTAAATTAAATAAAACAAGTTGTTTACCCGTAATTTCGTTAGTGAAGAATAATTTTTCCTTCTTTGCTTTCTTTTAAAAATATTCAAAAATGTTGTTCTTTGGGTTGTGGATTTAAAAAAAGTCTGTGTTTGAAATCTGGTAACTAACTGCATTCGTAAATAATTTCATCAAAATTGGTTTACATTAGCATTTGTAATAGATAAGATGGTTCCAGACGGTTGTGAACATCCCTTCCAATAAAGGTAACTTTAAAGGAACCTGTTTTTGATTATTATGAAATTTGAAATGAACTTAACTTAATCTACAGCCCAGATGATGCAAACCAATGTTTTCAACTTGTGTGTACGACCATTTAGAACCCCTATAAGGTAACTGTTTACTTGCAACTTCGTTAGCGTAGAATTAATTTTCATATTAATGTTCATCTAACGGTTTAATCCACAGCGACATTTTTGACGATTGACTATATCAGTGTTCATCACTGTAGCTTTCAGCTAGAAGCAAGGAAGTCGGTGTGATATACAAAAAGTTTAACATACACCCCCACGTTAGCAACGCACCATTAACCTTCAGTTGTAAAAAGTCATTATATATAATTGTGCTCTGCCTCCAGTGCCTTGCATCTGGTAAAAGGCGAGCAGTTAAATGGGTATCTATCACCAAGACTGCTGATGGTAGAGTCGTGAGAGTGAGAGAGTTATCGAGTTACCTTTTCCTGTCTCCACAATGACAGATGGTATGGTACCACAAACGTGACGGCCTACAACCATGCGATTTCGACGACATTTAACCACTTACGAAGGGTGATATTTCCAAATTAATACGGCTTGGCAACCTTCAAGAAAAGGACATACTAATTCCTTAAAGATTGGCGACGCGCCTGTGATCCTCCTGGTGTTGCGGATCACTTTTCATCAGGTGATCCACTGGTTTGCATATGCAAAAAAGTCTAAAATCCCAGATATTTGACGCACATCTAACATCTATGGTGTTTATAGGCCACAATTGTCTATTACCATAATAAAACCCTGTGTCTATCTTCTTATCAAATGAAAGAAAGGTCACGGTAAATAAAAGCTTGTAAAATACCGAATACAAGTTCTCAACATGCAGCTGTACGAGTATTTCTCTGATGAATCATTGGCCGACTATTTAAAATATTCCCTGTGACTAACTGACCGTTGTAGTTGTTGGCCATAATCACTTGTGATAAACGTCAAAGGGCTATTGTTGTTTATGATATGAATTTACGGCATAATATAATTATTTTCTTCAGTTTATGTGTTGAAATATGAATCATTTTACATTATAGCTTTTTATGATCAGTTTGCTCATGGATTTTCTATTTGTATTAGTTGGTCTAAAGGACGTTGACCTGTCTTAAGCTTCATTCAGATGGTTGTAATTACGACCCAATCACCTGCCACAAAGGTGACCTTGGTGGAAACTTTTAAACGAAACTAAATTTGGATTAAATCTACGTTCCACGCGGATGCAATTTACGTTTTAATTATGAAAATGTTTAGAATAAAATGCCTTTTATTTCATTAGGACCTTTTCGCGACAATACCCACATAATACAACAAAAGCTAATTTTTTGCAAAATCTGCGCGTCCGTTTAGGAGTAATGCGATGATCAAGGGAAATGGGGATTCATTTGTGTATGTGAGACTAGTAGAACTGAATTTTATGGTTCTTTTTGGTAGGTCATGGTGGTCCGAGGTGGTCCTAGATTCATTTAATTACGATCCGACTATACGTTATCAAGTATAATTTTTAAATTAATAACACATAAATTTTTGGTACCTCGACGACATCGTAAGTATGTACCTAATGATATGGTAATCTATTCTAAATGTTGAGGTTCCGGGTTCGATCCCAGATTTTGGCAACTACGATAAAAGAAAATTTGTATTTTCAATTTTCTAATAAAGATAACGTTGCCCGGGATTGGATATATGTTCCCGGTTGGCGATAGGTTTGCCACCTGTCACATTGTGGGACTTGGAGTCTTCGGCTAGTCGTAGGTTCCTTGTACCTCTCTACCTTGTACCTTTAAGATACCTGAGATACTTTCATACTAACATTATAAATGGGAAAGTCAGTCTGTCTGTCTATTGCTATTTCACTATTAAACCGCTTAACCGATTTTGATGAAATATGACTTGCATAAAGATTAAAAAATCGAGTTCAAACAAAAGCATTTTTTTGGAAAACGACCACCAATTTGAGCAAAAACTAGTATTATCTAAAATGTGGATAACTTTAGATAAAACTTATAAGAAACTGTCTCGAAGTAATGAGCTACCTTTAAAAAAACCGCAATGTGTCAGGGGCGTCGCCAGCCGATTGCCCAGCAAATTGATAAGGAGATTGAGAAAGATATGAATTGTAGATCCTATAGACTTTTTGTATTGCCTTTCCCATTCCAGCTTAAGTAGTTGTAAAGTATTAGAATCGATCAAGCAAATAAAGCTGAAAACATTAGGCTGTATGCCTAATGTTTGCTAACTTTTATAGAACCTCTAGGGGAGAGGGCAGCTGCCCTTCTTGCCTGCATGCTTTTTGTGGTAAGAAAATTGTAGTCGGTTTTATAGCTCTTAAATTATTAATGAGACGTAGATGTGACTATGCATTTTTATATTTTTGAGAGCACCATTGCACAGTATCTAGCTAAATCTTGTTCCATTCTCTAGGGTTGCCTGGAAGAGATCGCTGATTTGGAGGTAAGGCCGCCTTTGTGTATCTTATAGTTGAAGTTTTATTATTATCATTTTTTTAGATTGTTTATTATTTTCTAATTTTATACATTTTAGATAAAAAATATATTACAAATATAAACATTAAAAATAGAGTTCCAAAAACGGTGATCTTACAACTAAACCGTCAGTGGCCAGGGAGATTATTATTATTATTGTTAACTCGTTATTTTACGCAATAAATATTATCAAAATATACAAAAAAATTAAAAAGTGTACAATAGGCGAGCTTATCTCTACTAAAAGAAACTTCCAGCCAACTCGTAAAAGGAAAGTATTAAATGAAATAAGTAGTTAAACTACACACATAGCGTAGTTTTTTTTATTTGATGTATTTGCAATGTTTCTGTATTTGGTGCACAATAAAGAGTGTATTGTATTTATATTATATTTTCTTGTCGCTACAGCCAGTACAGTTAACATAGATAAAGTTATTTTTTATGCAGCCTAGTTTATCCCATCGCAATGAAGTTATCTCTACAGCGGAAATCCGTTCAGATATCGGGATAAGCAGCCTATATCACTTTCCATCCTTGTCATTATCTCCACACACTAAAATTACATCATAGCATCGCTCCGTTGTGGGATAAAAGAAAGAAAGACAACGTTTTTGTTCACATTAACCTTACAAGATACACTTGTGACGCATCTATATAATACCAAATCTACCACAGCTGAGACGATCCAGCAAGAAAATCAGCGGGCTTATCTTTCTTCCTCGTTATAAAATTATAACGATACGAAATCGAAAGAATGGCAAACCGTTATACAAATTTATCCCTATTTATAAAAATATATTTGAAGTTGTAAATGTCAGTGTCGAGATGTGACAAACCCATAACCAACAAATAATGGTCTAGTAATCAAAGTTATTGGATTATTCTGTCATAATAAAATCGTAAAAAGCTGTGCAGAAACTTGCCCGGATTAATACTACCGCTTACCGCTACTCTTACTTTCCGAGCTCACCACTGTCGTATTACATACACATAATCTTAGCCTTAAGCGACGCACCAGTAACATCTATGGTATCTATGAACAATGATTGTCTCTTATCATCAGGAGAGCTACCTGCACATTCGCTGTATTTATATATATATATATATATATAATCAATTGCTGTTTTTTTGGTTAATAACGAAATTTGGCTAATAAAGTCCACTGAAAAAGGGAAAGCTGCAAGAAATTAGGAAAACAAAATATTAATTTTGCCCATACAGACTGAACAGGTAGAACGAAATTCGCCGGGACTGCTATTTCTGTATAAAAATATACGTTAGGTAAAATAACTTGAAATTTTTGTATATTCGACCAAGCTTTTCATTGCCAAGTTCCAAGTCTACCAGACTCTATGCCACTCTATGGAGATTAGATGTTTCATTCACACTTAAAACATTGGTTCAGACTCGACACCCTGGGGTCCAATTATTTCCGTTTCACGCAGACGACCAGACATAACAATGAATAACAATGTTATTATCCTGCAAAGATGTCTCATGGCTCCTGAGTTAAGAAATTTGAATAATTCACAAATTAAAATAGCCTTTATGATGGTGTTTTTAAAAATAAATATCGTATCAAAAACATTTTCAGGAAGTTGCCAAGACGATACCACATTGCTTGCTATGAAATAAGTTGTAAAGAAAGAAAAGAAAGTATCTTCACGCCCATATCCCTGAAGAGGTAGGCAGAGGCACAACCGGGGCACCCACGACTAGCCGAAGACACTAAGTCCCACAATGTGATAGGTGGCAGGCCTATTCCCAACCAGGCACATATTCAATCCCGAGCAACTTTTTATTTATTATAAAATTGGGAAAAACAATTTTCTTTTTGTTACCCGACCCGGGATTCGAACCCGGGACCTCATGCAGTCAAGTCCAACACCTGAATCGCTAAACCACACAGGCGATTAAAATAAGTTATAGATATTATAACATTGACATTTCACAAATTCATAAATTTAAGGAACTGTCGTTCATCAGTAATTAACAAATTAAAGTCTGCTTTGGGAATGTGAGCCTCGTGGTCGTTGTCTTTTGGCAAATGACAGTATAATTCAAGAAAAAAATCAAGATGTAGTTAATTTATAGGTAGGTATAATCTATATACGCCATCACAAAACGCCATATAGTTCAAGAATGGTTGATCATTCCACTGGGAGTTTGCAGCTATAAATAAATGTTTGTTAGTTTGTTATGTACAATTATTGTCCTGTTGTGATATACTTATGTAACTATAATGGAAAAGTTCTGTAAATGGCATGTGTTATTCGATCTAACGTTTTATAATTTTTAGAAAAGGCATTACTTTAATCCAAAAAAATAAAATCATGTGCAATTTGCGGCCAAAAAGTGTAGATGTATTAACCCGAAAAACAGGAAAGACAGTGCGTAACTAATGGTTTGGACTAACTAGAATCCACGGAACCCAAGTATATCTAGCTCCACACAACCCACACACACTCACACACACACTCACACACACACACACACTCTCTCTCTCTCTCTCTCTCTCTCTCACACACACACACACACACACACACACACACACACACTGTTTAGTAGCTAGTAAAACATGCTGTGTATATAAGTGCACTTGTTCTATTAACACGCTAAAACATTTTGCATTGCGGGTCTGTATCTTCGGCTAGTCATGGTTGTCCTATCTTTGTCTATCTTTGGCAAGTAGGGGGTGTCCTGTTTGCACTTCTGCCTATCTCTAAAGGGATACGAGCGTGACGATACGTTTTTGATGTATTTCACTTTATATCCAATATATTGGATTGGAGTCTGGGTGGCAAAAGGTTTGCCTGTGACTTTGTGGGACTAAAGGTACTTTAAAATCGTGGGTACCGTAGTTGTGACTCTGCCTACCCCTTTGGAGATACGGGAAAAGATTTTGTATCCAATTACCTCTTATACCATTAGCAAAGTAACAAGTATGATAAGGTCACAGCCAAATTTGGATATAAATTCTAAATTATTAAACATATTTTGCAACAATACGCGTGTACAACACTCAGAAAATCAAATTATACATATTTCACATAAAAGGTAGGCCCACCTACACAACGACCCAGAAAAACACGTCTATAACATGACAAAATTCAATTCACAATTTTCACATCACATTTTTTAAGAAAAGTACCAACTTATGTCAGGATTTGAACCATTCGTCAGGATTGGAACAAGTCCTGTAGTTTAGTAGATGCTAATGTCATTAAAAGTGGCTTCGTTTATTAATTATTTCTTTGATCTTCCACGCTGCAAAATAATAATGCTGTGGTATATTTTTAAGTCTCGACCGCAAAAAGCGGGGAGTTATGATTTTGACATATGTTTGTGTGTGTGTGTTGATCTATGACGTCTTAACTCTTAAACGAATATGTCGTAACTGACGTGATCGAGATTCTTATCTTTTATGATTATTGTTAATAATTAAATTTATTTTTAGTTTCATCTATATATATAAAAATCAATTGCTGTTCGTTAGTCTCGCTAAAACTCGATAACGGCTGAATCGATTTCGCTAATTTTGGTTTTGAATTATTTGTTCAAGTCCAGGGAAGGTTTAAAAGATAAAAAAAAGGAAAAAACTTGCGAGAATACTAAGAAAAACAATATTCTACTTTATCCCATACAAACTGAACGGGTGGGACGAAGTTCGCCGGGACAGCTAGTCATATTATAAAATTATATATACTCCCTCTCTGCCTACATTGTAAAGGATTCGGAAACTTTTTTTAATTGACTAATATGTAAATTTTAATATAAAATACGAGTATGTATTGATATCTGTGAAGATAGTTTTGAGACTGGAGAGCGATATTTAAATGGCTTCCCTTGGGAAGCGGGTGTAGCCTCGGGCAACATTACGTAGCTTGTAAATGGACAGTTTTGTGTGAACGTTTATCACAAGTGGCTAAACTTATACAGCAGCCTCACAACTACAAATGCATTTCCGCCATATGTCATGTGCATCCACTTGTTCCAGCGTCAGCTTTGGCGCGTGTTTCTAAAGTTGCATAATAATTAAAACTTCATTGTACAATTATTATCAAATTATATGTTTATGATACTGGAATGCCTTCCAGTTTAGCAGCACTAGCAGGCGGATTTCCTGATGGTAAGAGATTCACGCTAGAGGCACCAAAGGCGGTATTGTTGTGTTGCCAGTCTGAGGCTGAGATATTAGGCCTCGAGTAAAAGTAGTGTTATCGGCTTCCTTATTCTCCGAACCGGAACACGTCAACAGTATGCGCTGACGTTATGGCGGCAGGAAGAGGCAGTGGCACCAATCCCAGATTTAGTCTGTGTAACATCCTCGACATCAAAACAAAATTTAATAGTCCTTAATCTATTTCAAATAGTATCATAATAATGTTTTTTTCTGTATTGGTCTGGAGCATTTGTGTAGAACAGACTATCTGTATATCAGCCTACCAGCTCGTAAGAGGCCAGCTTAGGTAACGACCCATTTACCGGCAATATCACTGGTAGAGTTCTGTGCAGCAACTTGCCCAGGTAGGAGTCCACTTCATCTATTTTCGGGGGTAATGTAGCCGGTGAACTTGACATACTTATACCATCTATGGTATCTGAAGGAAACAATTGTCTTTTTCTATCAGAAGAGCCGTGTGCTTGTTAGGGACACGAGAAAAGTATCGATACCTTGTGGTATCGAGTATTTTACCTTTCGATACCGATACTTTTGTACTCTATACTTTGCATTCGATACTTTTACTCATTAAGTACTTTTCAACAGGTATCGTATCGAATAAATCTTAAAATTGCCCATTAAAAACTTGCGATCTTATGTTCAATCGTGTCGTGATCAAACCAATCACTCACTCCGAAACCGATCTAGCCCTTTTTTGGCTTCTTCAAAAGCCCCAATTCAAAAATTGCAACACTGTTCGGAATGCAGCATGCAGCCTAGTTAGCTAGCGATTAGTTTTTCTGTGTCTCAGTGCTGTGTGCTACATTCATAAATTTCATTGAACATTATATTATTATTAGACTAGATTATTAGATCCTTTGACACAGTGGGAAGATGTGAAACTTGTTTTTCCAAAATTATACAAGTTGGCACGAGAATATTTATCAATTCCAGCGACGTCATTGTCATCGGAACGTTTATTTTCAAACGCAGGAAGTACCATAACAAAAATCAGAAACCGCCTATCGCCAAAACGGCTCGAAAAACTTTTATTTTTAAGTGACTGTACGGAGGAGGAATGGAAACTTTGATGTGTTTATGTTTGCCTAAAGATTGTTTTGTGCCTATCCTTTTTTTATAAAGTTTTAATTAAAGATATTTTTTTTTATTATTATTGTACTAGCTGTTGCCCGCGATTTCACCCTAGTAATTCCCCCCCTGTTTAGGAAAAGTACTCGATACTTTGAGGTATCGATACTTTTGTTACGATACTTTTATGAGTACGATACTTTTCTTTCGATACTACTCATGAGTACAGTATCGATACTTTCTATTCGATACCGTGTCTCTAGTGCTTGTTCGCTTATCACTGAAACTTATCTTTATTGTTGATTAGCTTCCGCCTGCGACTCCGTCCGCACGGATGTCAGTCTAAAACTGAAAAATCAAGATCTTTTTTTTTCTACATATTTTTCCAAGATAAAAAGTATCCCGTTTTATGCCCAGGATAATAAGGTATAATTAAACCAAGTTTCATCGAAATCGAACCGTTAGTTTTCACGTGATGCCTGAACATACAGACAGACACACAGACAGACAATTTTTTTTATCACATATTTGGGTTTGGTATCGATCCAGTAACATTTATTTACCTGCTATTTATTTTTGCAATATTTTCAATGTACAGAATTGACCCTTCTACAGATTTATTATATGAATATATTGGTAAAGTGCCGTACAGCAAGTTTTACAGGTAAAAATTCAACGCCTAAACTGCCGCCAAAGTGACAGTTATTAGTAATTCTGTTCTGTTCTAAAAAAGTATCTTCACGCCCATATCCCCAAGGAGGTAGGCAGAGGCACAACCAGGGCACCCACGACTAACCAAATACTCTATCTCCCACAATGTGATAGGTGGCAAGCCTATCGCTAACCGGACACGTATATGCAATCCCGAACAACATTTCTTTTTATTAGAAAACTGGAAAAACCACTTTTTCTGCCTGACCTGGGAAGCGAACCCGGTTCCTCTTTCAGTTTTGTATGGTAAAAATTAAAATGTTGTTTTTCCTATTTCCCTAGCAGTTTTTCTCTTTTTCTTATGTTTTAAACCTTCCGCAGACCTGAACGAATTAACTAAAACAAATAACAAAAAAATAAATTTAGCCAAATCGGTTTAGCCGAGTTTTAGCGAGACTAACGAACAGTAATTGGTTTTTATATAGATGTCAGTAAACAACGATACGGATCTCCTGATGGTAAGAGACAACTGTGGCCTATTGACACTATAGATGTTACAGGTGCGTCGCTGTCTTATGGCCGGGACGTTAGGCCTATTGTGCAAGGTAAGGCGGTGGATCCGTACCCAGCCACTATACATACTCTACCACCAGTGGCCTTTTTGGCAATGTCTTATATTTGAACCTTATGACCTGCCTGGCTGAGAAGCAGGTCTATTTTATTTACAGGACCTGGACCAACACTGGGAAACTCTTATAACATCGGCGTGACTATAGGTCACAGTTATCTATAACAACCAGCAAACCTATGAGTTTGTTTGCTCTTTTATTTTAGAATTTATTGTTAAATGCGAGTTTCTTCTGTTGAACTTTAAAGATATCAATCAAGAATCTTTGTATAGATCTACGTAATAAAAGCTCATTTGATTATATCAACAAAGCTAAGGTTTTAGATCAAAAATGTTTTTTTGGACTTCTAGTCTACTTTAGCGAATCACAGAACGCTTCCTACAAGATGGAGATATCAGATAGTCAACAGAATTGAAAAAAAAACAGTACCAAGATATTTTTTTGTAGTCAGGTAAAAACTCAATTCCTGCTATCTAAATAGATAATGTGTACATAATAAATGTCTTCAGACAACCTAACCGCACGAGTATATTCAATACTGTCGGAAACCGATATGGGTGCGGTTGACCTTCAGGTGCCTTGTACAATAATAAGAAACAAGATGTTAACACCACTATAACTGTATTATAGGTGTAACTACTTTAATATAGGTGTAATAACCTATAGTAACGGCACGCTAAGATGGCGGGTTTGATGTTTGTATTAACTAATTCAACAGTTTAATTAACTAATTAACAGTGTTTTTGCAACTATTAACAACGACATCTATGTATGTCAATTTTCCGAGAATTGCAATCTGTATTTTTTTGTCAATTAAAAATCTACTACCTTATTAGAATCTATATTTGTTACGTCGGCACTTGGTGGAATTCCATTGTGTACACACTCTTTTGAGGTAAACGCTTGTACTTTTCCATTGTACAATCAAAAAAGAATTCCACCAAGTGCCGACGATAACACGCACAGATTCCATTTGGTTGGCTATAGCGCAACATACAGTATTAAATAAAGTGTACAGTGTAAATGTTGAAGCGCTTGCCTCAAAAAAGTGTGTATTTACCGCCTTACCTGTACCTTCCAAATGACAGTTATTAGCACTTCCGTCCTGTCCTGGGTGATAAGAGAACCAGTAACCTAGCAACCCGAACATAGGTCAGCGACGCACTTTTTTATGTGAGATGTCAGTGAACAATCATACGGATTCTAAGAGACAACCATAACCTATATACACCATAAATGTTACAGGTGTGTCGCTGTCCTGAGGCCAGGATGGAAGGCTTATGGTGCAAGTCTACCGGCTACCCTACCCCCCAAACCAGAATATGACAGTGTCATTATGGCGGTAAATATAAGCAAGGAACCCCTACCCGGGCAAATAGATGCATAGCACTCTACCACCAGTGGTCCTATGGTAATGTCCCATTTTATCTAAACTCACCTTTTGTCAGAAATACATATGGTCTGTCAGAGATGACCTAGACTAAACAGGAAAACGATAATTGAGGCGCTATTTTAAATAAATTAAGGACATCCTATTTTAACTTGTGCTCGCCTCTAACGATCGGCCTAGTTTCCCCGTGTTGGTCCAGGCTCCTTTGCAGAATAAACCATCTGCCTTCCTGCCAGGCTCGTATAAAGCGAGCATAGGCTAACAGTCACTAAAATTGTTATATCTCACTAGGTGGTAGAGTTTCGCACGGACTCGCCCGGATTGGTACCACTACCTTATCTATTCCTGTCGCCATAACGTCACTGCTTGCTGTTGAGAGGATAAGGTAGCCGGCATACTTACTTTTGCTTGAGGCCTAATATTCCGGCACAACGCACGATTACCACCTTTGGTGTCTCAAGGCGGCCTGAATTTCTTACAATCAGGAAATCCGTCTGCTTGTTTGCCTTCCAATATCATAAAAAAGAGAGGCAGAGAGGCACTACTCATCGGACCCGGATCAACATGTGTACAACTCGGTATGAGTACAGAGCCTTTACCATGATTTTTTTACAGATTACGTTCGGTAAGTTACGTTTATTCGTTTAGACGTTCGAAATCTATGACACTCTTGGTTTTTAATTTGATAAGTAGCAAACCTTTCTCCAAGTGCGCGCATATCCACATTAAAGATAATAGTTACATTTTTTTAAATATTCTTTACATTAGCTAGGTACACAGTGAGTATGTCCACCATACTCTGGCTTCTTAAGGGTCTACTGAGGCACCCTGTAATTAACAAGAAATTATTGTTACCATGAGTACATATTGATTATTGACTAAGTGAAACTGTGCAAGAACCACAATAATGCGTCTTCACACTAGGCCATCATTGGGAACGAAGTTTTGACCAAACACTCAACAAATACTATAGCATACTCTAGCATCCGCCATATTCACCAGATATGGCTCCAACTGACTTATTTCTTTTTCCGACTTCCGAAGCTCAAATTAGGACTTCTGACACCCAACCGGTAAAAGATATAAAAGAGAATTCGCTGCAAGAACAACTCAATTCCGGGAACAGCTGCAACGTTTAAAAATGTTTTGATTGGATGTTGGCGGAATTGTATCGTTTCTGAAGGAGTATACTTTGAAGGTGATAAAATAACAAACAGTGTGTAATATTGATCTTTTCCAGGTACTTCCTTGAGAGAGTATTTTAAGATTTAATATACTGTAGTGCTGTGTTTAAGTTACACTTGTGTGTAATTTTGCAGAAACTTGGATTAGAAAATCAGAACTAACTCTTAACTAGCGGCCCGCCCCGGGTACGCACGATTATGAAATATATATAAATATATAAACCTTCCTCTTCCATCACTTTATCTTTTAAAACTGCATCCGTTTAGTAGTTTTAAAGATTTGAACATACAAAGGGACATAGGGACAGAGGAAGCGACTTTGTTTTATACTACGTAGTGATACTTATACATTTCGTGAAGTTTGTAAAAATATCCGTAAATGTTTGAAATGTCACTTTGTCGTCACAAATAGTGACAATGGATATTCCAATCCATGGCTATTTTTACCTCATGTGCCATATTGGAACTGGTTGGACAATACTTGTTTCAGCACTTTTTTCTTAAGACAACTATAATAACATTGAAGCACCTGTCGTAGACATACCTATATTTTATTAATATTAAACTTGCTGTAGCCCCCGACTTTCTTCATTAAGTTCTTATGAAGGAACAAGAAACTAACAGAAACTTCAATGTTTGATCAATTATTTGATTTACTTGTATTACAAACTAGGTGTTCCGGCAAACTTCGTTTACCCATTTTTACGAAAATTATTAAAATGTTGTTTTCCTAGTTTACTCACATTCGATTGGGATAAAAATATCCTAGGTCCGTCTCCAGGCTCTAAGCTACCTTCCCATCAACTTTCAGAGAAATCAGTTCAGCCGTTCTTGAGTTATAAATAGTGTAACTAACACTACTCTTTTATATTTGTATATATAGATTAGGAATTTAAATTAGTAGGGATTATTTATACTAGTTTAAGCATTGTTATAGAAATTATTTTTTAGACAGTGAACAAACGGACGGCTGTTCTGATGGAATGAGACAAATGTAGCCTAAAGACACCACAGAAGTAGAAGGTGAAGACTGTAGACCTCATTTGCAAGTCAGAGTGGCTCAAAGTTACAATTCCATAGACGTTAATAACTATTGCGTAAGTCTATCAGCCATCCTACTCTTTATCTAACGCAATAATTATGGCAGCAGGAATAGGTAAAACGATGAACGCCTACGCGAAATAGCTTCTGCTCACAACTCTGTCGTCAGTGGTCTAGTTGGTTATAGCCTATTTAACCTAAGATCGCCATTACGAGCTGCCAGGCAGAAATGACCTAATTACAAAATAAATTACAAAAGGACTAAGACCTACACAGATCAAAATATATATGTAGAATACAAAACATATGAAGCCACAGTACTATTTATACAAGGTGAAAGCATGTACCTATGAAAGTGATTTAAAAAACTAGCTCTAGCTTTAGTAAAGGCTCGGGACTACATTAGTTAAAATCCCAAAAAATCTACTTTGATTAAAGGATAGCGCTTGCACTAAGTATGGTCTTAAAAAATATGCAAATCAAAGATTAGGGCCGATTCCTTAAATATGTACCTTGATCAATGGTTGGGGCTGGTACTGAGAATAAAATCCTCCTAAAATCTATCCTAATTAAAGGCTAGGCCTGATACTGGATATGTCTTGAAAAATCTTTTCAGATCAAAAGTTAGAACTAGCACCAGATATTATCCTAAAAAATCAACATGTAGGGCCTCAAGATAACTTTACACGCACTTGTACAATAGATAACCATACACCATATTACGTTCAATTATTCAGGTAGTATTTTCGCGGAACCTTGAAGATAATATGGAAATTTAAACCTGCTACCGCAGTAGACACGTGAGGTAATTGAGACGGTCTAAAACGTGTGACATTCAACACTGACTTAACTATTAGCCTGAAAACTTACGGAGCGGTTCATACAAGCGCCCGCGGCGGTCGTGGAACTGCGGTTTTATTTTAAAAATCACGAGACCGGTAATTTGTTCGGTTACATAACCATGGTGGTTGAAATTATCGCTCGCAAACTTGTACGATTCTAAGGGCAGGCGACCACTACCGCGGGAACCGTAAACAACTGCGGGTGTCGTGAAATGTACTCTTAATTTTTATATATAAGTCTACATTCTACAGAAACTGCGAGGCCGCAACCGCCGCGGGCACGGACAAAAAGCCGCTACGTGAGTTTTCAGAATTCGACTCAAAGAACATTAGAAATTAAAATAGACGTGACACGACTAATGTCTGGTTCCTATAATCAATGAACTGTAATCCGTCAGTTTAACCATTCGTAGCTAGTCTAAAAGTGACAAGGCGTTACAGTTACAAAAATATTTTCAGTTAACAATGAACGACCGTGGTTAGGAATCTTTTCGACATACTTGTTCTGTGCTGACACGCTTTAAGGTTGCAACTTACAACCAATCAAAAAGCTTATGTATATTAGCAGTGTTACCAACCCTACTGTTTTAACAGTAGATTTACTGTTATTGACGTGACAACACTGTTTTAGTACGATTTTCTACTGTTTTTTATGCCAGTGTTGTTATAAATACAAATCAAAGGCATTTTACATACAAAATCTGAAATAGACGAATGTTACGCATTTGATGCTACTGAAAATCATATGAAAAATTTTAATAAAAGGATGTACGGTTTTAACAAAAACAATGAAACAGAAAATGTTCAGGATAGAGTAATACTCAACAATGAACCATGTTTGTAATTTTGATCACCTATTTTTAATGAATAATATAATTATGTTGTTTTTTTTCAATAATGTACTTTATAAAAAATGTGTTAATTAAAGAAGTACTACTGGTAGTGCTGCAGTAGTTTCATTAACTTATACATCTATATAGGTAACTAATTCTATGTCCCAATTGAAATGTTTTTGAGATATGTAGTAGATTTAATGTTTTGAAAATGTAATTTTACTGTTTTCTACTGTTTTTTTAAGATTAATCTACTGCTTTTCTATTCACTGGGGTTAGCAGCACCGTTTATTAGCAAAGCCATCCGTTTTATTAATGAACATGGACTAACACGAAAGCAAAACTAAGTTGATATTTTGATTAATATCTGAACTACCTACGTTACAAGGTAATTCGTTACTATAAAAATGACCACATGAATCAATAGTTAAATATAAAGAAAATAAGTCGCCATGGCCGCAAAAACGCGAGGCCTTGCGAGAAGGCCAAGGTTAGGTAAATTATGTAAATATTATTATATCTTCCTAAAGTTTATTGATTAAATAACATGGTTCATGTAGATACGAACACTCCAACACACGAAACTGCGCTAGTATGACAACACCCCTTTCTTCTTTTTCTTTTTCTTACCCGACTCCAAAAAATAAGGGGGTCTCAATTGGACTGTATGTATTTTTTTTGTATGTTTTTTACCATATTACTGGGGCAATAGCTAACTGGCTTTGATGATTGTTTTTAGAAAGATAGGTCATTATTCCGAGGCGGTCTCATATTAATTTTATCATAGTGCGATTAATAGGTTTTATATAATACTTATTAGTGCAGAAATTTTACATCTTCTCTAGATTTTTCTTAAAGACCTTATCAATGATTTATTTATACATTACCAGCTGTCCCGACGAATTTCGTTCCACCCGTTCAGTTTGTATGGGAAAAAGTAAAATGTTGTTTTTCTTAGTTTTCTCGCAAGTTTTTTCCTTTTTCTTTTAAACCTTCCCTGGACTTGAACAAATAATTCAAAACCAAAATTAGCGAAATCGGTTCAGCCGTTCTCGAGTTTTAGCGAGACTAACGAACAGCAAT
>NJDD01002117.1:45768-59532 GCA_002245505.1 Calephelis nemesis
CAAAGAAATACTTTAATAGCGTGTAAGATCCAAGTGAAAAGAGCCTGTTACTACTTACCCCTGTTACAACAAGCCCCACGCTCCCCTACACCTTGCTCAACTGGTACATCTTCATCACTTTCGTACAAAGTAACCAAAAGTAACACTTTCCATTTCATTAATTCTTATATGTGTAGATGTAAAAGAGATTGCCAAACAGTACACCTTGCTTATCTAGTGTGTCTTCATGACTTTCACACAAAGTAACCAAAAGTAGCACATTCCATATTTCACTGAATTTTTTTCAGTGTTACCACATTAATGAAGAAAACCACTAAAAATGTATGTACCTAACTCCATGGAGCTACATATGCCTTATTTACTCGTGCCTACTATTAATTAGCATTTACGGAAATAGCCAGCAAGGTCAAAATGCATATGTGATCGGCCCTGCATTTCCTTAATTATTTGTTACAATGCTGTGGATTGTTACTAATGTAAACGCGTTTAACTAGTAAAGAACCGTCACGCCTATTATGATTAGTAGTTACCGGAGAAATATCAGACCAGTTATAAAATTAAAGGCAGTATTTTCAGGTACTACGAAAATACAAAAGATTATAACAAAATATAAATTAAGGTCTCAAAATATTTATACAACTCTGACGGTTTGCAAATAAAATTGAACCTAAAAGTCATAACATTAAAACATTCTGTAACCCTTGATAAATCTATCTGTTACTAGCTGTCCCGGCGAACTTCGTTTCACACGTTCAGTATGAGAAATAATAAAGTATTATTTTTCCCATTTTCCCTGCAACTTTCCCGGTTTTTCTTTTCGTAAGAACTTTCTCCTGATCTAACACAATAAAAAAAGAATTAGCCAAATCGGTACCGTCGTTCGAAAGTTATGCGCTTACCAACACATTTTGCGATTCATTTTTATATTATAGATTATATACCTAGATAAGAATCATATCGATCAGCTTTCCAAAAACAAAATACACATATCCACATAAGTCCGTTCGTCTGACACACGCACACACACTTACACGTACACACATACATAAAACTTACAATACCTACCCCTCTTTTTCCGTCAGGGGTTTAATGCTTGTGTTATGGGTGTTAGTCAACGATAGTAATACATAGAATTACTTAAATAGATACCTAATACAGAATAAATTTAATAAACACCCAGACCCGGAAATTGCAGACATCTAAATGTTCATCACCCAAATTAATGCCTGTCCTGTCAGGATTTGAACACTTTGTTATATGATAGAAGTGAAACTTCAGTAAATCGACAAAAGAATGAGATGAATATATATTTGTGTCTCTTGCCTTTCGTTTTTTTCGTTGCACCCGTCTTGAAATCACAACGATTCTAAAGAAGTTTCACTTCATAAAACAAAAATAAATACGCACGACTCTACACTGGCAAATGGCAACCCGTAACCTTACCTTACGGGTTGCCATTTGCCAGTAGTCAACCGACACGATTATCACATCTAACCCGCCCGGGAGATTTTTTTAATGACGTTATACGGATGTTACACTGCATCGAACACCGCTTTGTAGGGTTACTCTTGAATCTCGATATCATGCGAATTGGAAATTGAAATCGTTTAAATAATTAAACTTTTGAACACAGTACTAGCCGATTATTAACATTAAGTTACAAATAAATTCAACGAATCCGATAAATAATTAATTGTTTACTCATAACTAAAAGATTATAATTCGCCATTCTTATGTTCAAAAGTACGTAAAATGAACTCGATTCCAATTTCCAATCTTGCATGAATCGAGCTTCAAGAGTAACCAGTAAAAACAAGCGATGCGGATTTCAAATTTAGAATGTAACGGAGATGCGGTGGCAGTGCAGTATTATAGTGTGCAGTTTTTGTATACAAATCATTTTTTTTTTTACTGGACAAAGTAAAAGCTTGTAGCTGTGATATCTGCTAAACACAGCCAACACACGGATGTCCTGATGATAAGAGGCAACCGCAGCCTGCAGACACAATAGATGTTATAGGAGTGTCTCTGTCCTGTGTACCGTATACCCTACCTACGAAACGGAACATAGCACTGGTATTATTGCGGTATTAATCAGTAATAGATGAGCAGTGGATTGTTTATCCGGGATTTCTAACTCTTAACGTTTAAAACAGATTCGCAGCACTCCACCTTTGTCAGTGGTCCAGTGGACGTGCTGGAAATTGACCATTTAACTTGTGCTCTAAAATAAGGTATTGACGTTTTTTATTTTTTTATTTTATGATATTGAGAGGCAAACAAGCAGACGGATTTCCTGATGGTAAAAAAATCACGCCGCACAGAGACACGAAAGGTGGAAATAGTGGGTTGCCAACCTGAGGTCGGGATATTAGGCCTCGAGCAAAAGTAAGTTTACCGGATAGCTTATCTTCCGAACCGGAACACGTTAACGGCAAGAATAGACGTTATGGCGGCAGGAATAGGTAAGGCGGTGGTACCAATCCTGGCGAGTCGCTCCTAAACTTTAACACCTACGCAGTGACGGTTAGCCTATGCTCGCCTTTACGAGATGCCTGGCAGGAAGGCAGATGGTCTATTTTGGAAAGAAAAAAGGACCAACACGAGGAAAACGGTATATTACACATCTACGTTAAAACTGTGTAAATTGTATTTTGTATATTGTATTGTATATTGAATTGTATATTTCAAAGTGCCTTTTTCGAGTTTAAAATTCTTACTATATCTACCTATACAGACTAAAAAAGTAAAAGGCTGATGACCCCGACTGAAACATTTGCAGTTTAATTAAGAAAACGTATTTCTACGTGTTTCGGTCTAGTGGCTGTGGTTGAGAGTGAAATTCGGAGTAGAGGTGTGACGATTCCATCATTAGTTGAAAAATCTAGAAATTTAGATTCGCGGATTATGGCAAAATACACTCTTGCAACCACGTCCTATTTTTTTTCCCAAACTAGGGCTATTAGAAGTTTGACAAGATTGGGTGTCTGTCTATCTGTGTCGTCATAAATTTTGAACGGATGTATAAGAAGGCAAACAAGCAGACGGATTTCCTGATGGTAAGAAATTCACGCCGCCTAGAGACACCAAAGGTGGTAATGGTGCGTTGCCAACCTGAGGTCAGGATGTAAGTTTACTGGCTACCTTACCCTCCGAACCACTCACTTGAGCACGTCAACAGCAAGCACTGACGTAATAGCGGCAGGAACAGGTAAGGCGGTGGTACCAATCCGGGCGAGTCGCTGCGAAACCCTACCACTTAGTACAAGTTTTTACTTAAAAGCTGATGCGATCCAGCTCATAATGATTTTGTTTTGTGTCATTAATTAATTATCTTCAATTTGGTCGAATCTTCTCTTTCTTAAATAATTACAGTTATTAAAAAAATATGCAAAAAAATGCTAATTGCCGAATGCTGTTTTCTTTTTGAAATATGGAACTTAATATCTTCGGCTAGTCGTAGGTTACCTTCAGGGATACGGGTGTAAAGAAACTTTAAAAATATACCTACCTGGTACGGACTTGGTGGTACGACGTTAGCATAGTACCGTGGTAGGTTAACCTAACCTCATAAGTCACAAATACGAGTAGGTATAAAAACATCATGTCCAATAACATTTTCTTAGCAAACGAACAAACTGATTTCTTGATAGCCAAAGACAAGCGTCGTCTATAAGCAAAGATGTTATTGGTAGGTACGTTACTATTCTAAGGCCGATATTTTAGGCTATGTGACCAAGTCTACCGGCTAAACAATCCTTAACGGCTAACGGCCAATGTTAATAATAATGCATCTCTAAAGATGGATTTCAAGCAATCTAGATAGCTGCGCATCCGCCGGCCTATCCTATACTTAATTGTCATATTTATCATGTCCACAGAGATGTTATTGGCAAGCGATAACATAAAAATGGATTAAAATATCAATCTTGGACAGCAAGTTTTGGATTAGGATTGATTATTAATAATGGCCGTAAGACAGCAGAAACGGGAATGGCACTGGAGATGGTATAAGCTAAATCAATAAAAAATACATCAAACATTGTAAAGTCCAGTTTGTAATTGTGTTTAATTGTAAATGTATCCAATTAAACAATCAAATACATTGTTAAAACTATTTCATCATTATCATTGGTGTAGAGTCGAAATACTATACAAGGACGGGCGGACGCGCCTTTTCGATGACGTCACTCTGATTCATTTTAACGTTCACGCGTGGCAGACCAATGCGTTCGTCAGTGATACCAGCTTGAGATTTTTCGTATCACATGGGCAAAATTATACAATTTTGAAAGTAAAATTTAGGATAACTTGGCCAAGAAATCCTTTTTGTTAACATTTCTCTTATATTGCATTACAAGGAGATTTTATTATCCACGATGAATATTTTTTTTGTTTTTTTTTAAATGAAAATTACTTATTTATTTGCTGAATATGTGTGTTAAAAGTTGTTACAAAATATTTTTTGTTAATACCAACATATCCTACCCATCGTGTTTAGCAAATATCTTTAAATTTATACAAAAAAAAAAAACGATGTACTAACTAAAACTAAAGCTTTATGTAATTCTAACGTTAGTAACGTATGTTCAACTTTTATATTTATTTAGTTTATTGCAAATTGAAACATGAATTGTTAACAACAATAAACATTTAGCAAATTTAGGATACTTATAATAAATTAGGGAAATTAGTTCGAAGGGTGGGTATCACAGGCGTATGAACAAATAACACAGATCGCCCATTGTATCTGCCACAAGACCCGTAAATCTTTTTATGAGTGCATTTTATATGCTAAAAACGTAATCTTTGGTTTTGATTCATCTCAAAGGCGTGAATTCATGGAACGATACCAAATGGTTCAATAAAATATGCAGTAATAAAGAGTGTTCATACAGAATTCATTTACTGTTTAAATATATTTAAACAGTAAATGAATTACAATTGTTTGCGTAAGCAACGTTCACTACTATTGACGTCTTATTTTGTCTCTATGTCTATACATAATATTCGAAACTACGTAAATAAAATAAAAAAAAGTTTTAAATATTGCAACTTTTGACATGGTAATTTATAAAATTATTTTTTATTAAAAGATTCGATAGTTGATATGCAACAAGTCAAGATTATAATAAGTGGAAGAATTTGTCAGGAACTTTCTTGCAAATTTGTAGGGCTATTTTCAAATCTCGTTTTTTTGCGAAATTGGAAATTAGAATCGGATATGTGTAATTTATTACACTTCAGCATAATGTCAGCGAATTATTTAGTATGTCCAAAAAATTAACAAATCCGATAAAAAAATATAGGAAAAATGTAAGAGTTTTAGCTGATGATTTAGTGCTGGATCAAGTGAATGAAATTGTATATCTATTATCTTAGTAATGATTTTATCAAGGGTGGAAGATACAACGTAGATGTAGAGCGAACAGTGTTGCACGGAGGATTATGAATGTTCTGGGTAAGCTACTTTAAAGCGGGGTTTTGAGTCAGAGTGCGAGGCTTGCGTTGCATAATTCTGTGCCTATCCCAAAGTTATAGTATGGAAACAGTACTTGGATATGTCAGACAAAGCATGAAAGTCAGATAAATGAGAGCGCTACGGAAAATCTGTGATAGTGAGATCCCAGAAATATCGAGAAGGGATCGAAAGAAAATTTTAGTGTTAAAGTGAGAAATGGCATGCCCCATGTCAAAGAATGATAAATGAAAAATTGACAGAGGAAATATACATGCGGATATGGATGGATTCGTGTAGATACATAGGAGACTGAGGTTGACATTCCAATATCAAATCTCTCGTGTCTTTTGCGAGGAAGCCTGGTAGGTCTACAAGAATTGTGATTTTTGGTACTTTCTACTCTCTGCCTTATGCGTAAGTGACTTGGCGTGAAAATATGTTTGTGTAATATGTATTCGTTTATTCGTTGAATTTTTCGTTCTATAAAACAACATGATACAAGTCCGATTGCAAAGACTAAATGATACTCTAGTCTTTTTGTGAAGGATTGGTACCTACTTGCTTCACTAATGATGATGAAGGATGATGATGATTATGATGATATTGATAATGATTATGATAATGATGATGATGATGTTCGTTGATAATTGATGAATAATTATTGACAAAATACATTCATGTCATTATAAACTACTTAACAAAATGATAAGTTTCCATCCATGTTTGTGGTGTTTAAAACAATCCTTATAATTTATTTTCCTTTGTAAGGAATACTAACCCATCAAAAGTTCGTTAGCAAAAGCGTACGTCTCACCAAAATCCCTTACAAGAGCCACACGAATGAAATTTGAACATGAACAATGGCAACATAGTTAACGAACCGATGCACGTCAGTTCCAACGCGATGTGCCGCAAGTTTGTAGAACAACTGTTCAATAAGTTTCCATCGGTATTTGCAACGACTTAATGATTGCTTCGGACAATCGATATCATCTTTTGGAACTAAGTCCCTTGTCGCGCGTTGTGAAAGGGGGCTAGACGTAAAAAAATCTCACGATAAGTTGTAACGACACTTTTTGTTACTATAGTAAGCTATTGTAAACTGTGCGGCGTGCGCATGTTTCTCTGTCTGTCTCTATCTCTATTTCTATCCATAAAAGTGAGTGACTTTGTTCCATCCGGGTGACCCTTGACACCTCTCAACTTTTTTGTAAATATTACAAATCAATTGAAAGTTCGATAGCTATTGAACGTTTGTCATTATATCATTGACAAGATTATGGATGTGAACATGAACAATGGCAACATAATTAAAGTACTGATGCGTATGCACCAATGCATGCATTGGTTTGTTGCAGTTGAAAGTATCGTATGCTAAATAATATTAACTGAGTAAAGTTTTTTTAAAAAAAATGTTACCAAAATCTTCGTTATTGCTTTTATAAACAGGAGATTCCATCAGAATATGCTACGATTTTAAAACAATCTACATTTTCTGTTGAAAATACTGCTCTTACTTCAAATGTGCGCTACCAAACGCATTCGTCTTACAGAACCCTCACAAGATTTTCACGAATGGAACTATGAACGTTAACAATGGCAACATAATTAACGAACCACTGCACGTCCGCGTCTGTACTGTGCGAAGTTCCATTGGTGAACCAACTGTTTGATAAGTTTGTTCTCATGTTCGCTACTTCTGTAAAGAATGATTACTAACTAACGTAAGCTAGTGGGTATCAGTCGCTAGGGATCCTGAACTCTGAACATTGTTAATCTAATTAATAAACCAGTACACGTCAATGTCGGCCTGATGTACCCCTTATTAGAACTTTAACGGTTTGATAAGTTGTAATTAAAATTCGTTTTTATTATGATAATGAAAGGTAAACAACCTGACGGATTTCCTGATAGTAAGAAATTCACGCCGCCTAGAGACAACAAAGGTGGTAATGAGGCCTGAATGTTAGGCCTTGATAAAAAATAAGCTTATTGGCTACCTTACTATCCGAACCGGAACACGTTAACGGCAAGCATTGGACTTTATGGCGGCAGGAACAGGCAAGGTATCAATCCGGGCGAGTCGTTGCGAAACTCTACCACCAAGTACCACCTAGTACCACCTAGTTAGTATTTAATAAAATCCCTACAATCTATATTTTAATAAAGTTTGTTTGCAGATGAGATGCCCGTTAAAGTATGTTGTAAGTGAGTATTATTCACCAGAGTAGAACCGCGCACACGAACAATGGCTACTTAATTAACGAACCAATGCACGTCAGTATCAGCGCGAAGTGCTGCACACCAGCGAACTAACTGTTGGATTTCTAGCTGTGTTTAAAACGATTTACGGCCAATATTAATAATCAATCCTAATCCAAAACTCGTTGTCCAAGATTGATATTTTGATCCATTTTTATGTTATCGCTTGCCAATAACATATCTGTGGACAGGATAAATATGGCAATTAGGAATGGGACAGGCCGGCGGATACGCAGCTATCTAGATTGCTTGAAATCCATTAGATTGAGATACATTATTAACATTGGCCGTTAATAATCATCCGAACAATCTTTTCAATAGTTTTTATATACGTGTTTTTTGGAGTTAACACAGTTATACAGTGGATAAGTACAAGTGTTAACTCCTAAAAAACGTGTATATACAATGGAATTCCACTAAGTGTCCAAAGAGTATAAAATACTACATTATAAGAGGTGGGACTTCCATAGTTACATAGCAAACCCGAATTTTGTATCAAGGTGACACATTTCACTTGACATAACATGGCGAAAAGGTATAACCCATATAAATTGAAAGTAAGTCTAAAGGCATTCCGATATAAGGCAACTATTGTCATATTATGATTTATGTGAATAAAAAACATAGCAAACTTATATTTTTTTAATTTTTTTTATATTAAAGTTGCGCCAAACTGCAAGTGCTAACGATAGCAAGTACATGTAGATTCCAACAGTTTTTAAACCGACTTTGAAATTCGAATATACATAGTATGAAGTTTATTTTTATTTTCTTACTATATTTTTGTTATTGTCATTATACTCCTATATTTTTATGTTTGCTAACCGAGTTTTCCGTCACTTCTGAACCGATTTCATTTTTTTTATTTGAAAGAGCGTACTTCCGATGTGGTATCATTGTCACCAAATATTTTTTTTAATGAAGGCAAACAAGCAGAGGTATTTCCTGATGCTGAGAAATTCAAGCCGCCTAGAGACACCAAAGCTAGTAATGGTGCGTTGCCAACCTGAGGCCGTGATCTTAAACCTAGAGCAAAAGTAAGTTTACCGGCTACATTACCCTCTGAACCAAAAGCCTATTCTCGCCTTTCGCCAGCTGCCTGGCAAAAAGGATTCTGCAAAGAAGCCCGAACCAAAACGGGAAAAAATATTTTACAGTACGGAAATTTGATTATGGAATCCCAGAGAAATCCAGGATACTAAATACTTTTATTTGTGTACTCAGATGATCTTGTGTAATAGGAGTCAATTTTTTGCATTGTACAGCGATTAAAGTACCTAATTGTAGTTTATATAGACGATTAAACAGATAATTGATTTATTTCTAAACTAGCTGTTCCGGCGAACCTCGTTCCGCCCGTTCAGTTTGTATGGGAAAAATTAAAATGTCGTTTTTCGAACTTTTGTTCCGCCCGTTCAGTTTATATGGGAAAAATTTGAATGTCGTTTTTTCTAGTTTCCTCGTTGTTGTAAGGAATAGAATGTACTCCATGTCCTTCTCACGGTTTTAAGCTGCCTTTCCATCAATTTTCAGCTTAATCGGTTTAACTATTAATACTTTACGACTCATCTTTCATATTTTTTTATTGTTTTTAAGGTGTATTCTGCTATTCGGGACGGAGACAAATCCAACGAATCAAATACCATGAAACTTGGTCCAGCAGAACTCAAGTAAGAAGTGTTGTAACAAAACCGATTTTATTTTATATATAGATATTTTTGAGTATGTTCGCCATAGGTTTTTAACCTCCAAATGGATATACGGTAAGACAAACACTAACGATACATGTGGGATATACTTAGGTGCGCCGCTGTCCTGTGGCCACGGCATTACGCCTAATATGCAAGCCTACCAGCTATTCTACCCTCCGGTACTTATCGTTGTTTTTCTTAAAAAATTGAAAAAACAAATTTTTTTGCTGCCCTATTCAAAATATAATCCGGAACGTCATAAAGTCAAATCCAACACAGGACCACAATTCCATGCATAGAGTTTTCTTAATGTTTTTGTGTTAGTCCTTATCAAATAAAATAAATACAAATTTTAATTAATATCAAAAGCGTTTAATATCGTGGAAACATAAATCAAACAGTAATTAAGTGCATTGTTTGCATAAATCATTCGTTTGTCGTGGAAGCTGTGGTCCATATATCAATCAGCACATTTCACTGCGTATCTTATATAGGGTTGCCAACCCCCGCGCAAAATGTGTGTGTGTGTGTGTGAATATGATGTGTGATCTAATACTAATAAATTTGTTTAGAATAAGTAAAAAAAAGACAGCCCGCTGAGTTTCTGGCCGGATCTTCTCAGTGTGTGGCCGCGTTCCGATCCTTTGGTAGTTTTAGTATTATAAAGACTCGTCACAAGTGCATCTTGCAAGGTGATTGTGAATAAAAATCTATTCTATTCTATACATGGGGTAAAAAAAATGTATCTTCACGCCAACGACTAACAGAAGTCACAAAATCCCATAAAGTAATAGGTGGGAAAGCTTTCACAAACCGGGCACATACCAATCCTGGGCAACATTGTATTTATTAGAAATAGAAAAAAAAACCTTTTCTATTTTTTTTATTGCCGAAAAGGGGATCAAACCCAGAGACCTCAAGAAATCAAGTCCGACGTCCAGGCCGCTAGTCCAGAAAAGCAATATCAAAGAGATTCTGTTAACATTAAACTCCCGATTTCCTGGTACGCAATAATACGAGTATCTCCACGTTTTTTCAATTAAACCACTTTCATTAATAAAAAACATTAAATCGTTGCTCTGTGCCTTACACTCCACTTTCCTCCCTCTGACGTCGTTCAACTCGCTCTGTTCGCTCTATATTATACTCCTGGCATAGTTAAAGGGAAAGAAAAACAATACTTCATTTTTTAATACAAACTATTAGTAGCTGTTAAAGTCCAGCGATACGAAGTTCGTCAGGTAAAACTAGCGGCCCGCCCCGGCTTCGCTCTGGTATAAAATATACATATAAACCTTCCACTTCAATCACTTCTATATCTCTAAAAAATCAATCACAATCTATAAAAAACCGCATCAAAAACAAAGGGACATTGGGACAGAGGAAGCGACTTTGTTTTATACTGTGTAGTGATGATGAATCCCTAGTTCGTGTGGTCATCGTCTCACGCCTGAACGTAATGTCAAGCGATACGGAGTTTGCCGAGTCGGCTAGTTTAAAATGAAAATTGATAAATAACCAGGTGGTTTTTTTATACTCCACCCCTTCTCCCGATTTCATTTCCTCGAAAGCACCGACCCGAAGGATTATTCCCGGATCGGTTCTTTCGAGAGTTGGCAACCCTAATTACATGATGCAATTATTTATATAGATCAATGATTCATTCAATAAACAAAATGTTTTTCATTTTAACTTCGCAAATATAAAAATGTTTCCAAACATTTAAATAAAAAGAGAATTTAACAATTTTAGCGCAGCGAATTTCAATTTGGTGTTATGTATTTCCATAGCGAGCGTATTTTGCTATTTTTTAAATGATTTGAATGTAACTTGAGAGCTGTTTGGATTTAATTTATTCAGTTTTGGATTAAAATTAAATTGAAGTTATTATCAGAATTTAGACTTCGTGGAGTATTTTTTATTTTTTCTTGCATCTAACTATGTACCTAAAATAAATGAAGTAAAACTTTTTTTTACGTGAGGAAATCCATCATGGATACCCGCCACTTTGGGGGAAGTGGCGGGCTATGTCAGACTCCTACTGACTAAAACCCCACGACAAGGCTCGGACCCTAGGAAGGGAAGAGCAGTAAAACTGGCACGACCCTCTACAATAACTTCATGACTACCTTTTGAAGTGTAATTTCTTTATCGGGGTTGGAAAAAAATTTAGTGTAACATTTTGTCGTTACGCGACACATTTTTCCGTTACGCGCCATCTTTCTTCTTATACCTACCAGGCGTGATTCTAAGTATACTTTCTCCAGCGGAGTAGGGATTGGCAATAAACTTTATTTAACCAATTTCTGTAAAGTTGCATATAGTAAATTATTTTTTGAAAAATAACGTCATAAAGAAGTTTCACTTCTTCACTTCTTACGAGTGTACGCTAGTACACGCACACTTTTTTTTTAAAAGACATGTAATGATTCCGAGATGGTCACACATATTTTTTTAACATCCCCTATTGGTTTTAAGTTATACTTAATTGTGAATACATTTTCATCGATAGAGACGACATTATCAATAACGTCGTCAGCATAGAAATTATATATACAATTTATAATTTATTGTAAGATAAGTATAACCCAAAAACCTCTAATCCAATAACTTCCCTTCACTTTGAATTCATCTCCTACCTTCGTAGAAAAAAAATATCAAAAGGTTTGTTAATGCCCGAGTAATCGAGTAGGTACCTACCTACTTAACAAATATGCAAAAAAAGCCGAATTTCTCTTTTCTGGAGTCGTTTAAAAAAGCTTATTTTGATTGTCTTTTTTTACTCTGTGACTCGCTGGTTTAATTATTTATATTTAAATATTTTAATTCTATAACCTTATAAAAATGTTACAAATGGGACAACAAACAAATACTGGCAATAGTAGATTTAGAAAGCAAAGAAGCAGAAAAGTAGATTGGGTTTTTGTGTTCGCAAAAAAATTATTATTATTATTTATTCTTTATTGTACAATATAAACACAAACATAAAATGCAGTCGCAGCCATCAAAAGTGGTAAGGGTGCGTTGTTAACCTGAGGGTGATGCTATACCTCAAAGTTCACCAGTTACTTTGACCTTTAGACTGGAATATGAAAGTGAAAAGATGAGGTTTTCCCGTGTAGATCAGGGCTCCTTTGCAGAATGGACCATCTGCCTTCCTGCCAGGCAGCTCGTAAAAGGCGAGCATAAGAATAACGTCACTAACACCGTGACATCTGACTAGGTGGTAGAGTTACGCATCGACTCACCCGGATTGGTACCACTGCCTTACCTATTCCTGCCGCCATAACGTCATGACGTGTTCCGGTTTGGAAGGTAGGCCTAACATCCCGGCCTCAGGTTGGGCCATTACCACCTTTGGTGTCTCTAGGCGGCGTAAATTTCTTACCATCAGGAAATCCGTCTGCTTGTTTGCCTTCCAATATCATAAAAAAAATGTTATGACAGGTATATAATATTATACACAATTCAAGACCATTCTCGCAAAACTCAACTTCGTGGTATGCCGTATGACACGAGTTTTTTTCTAAAACACCTGTTTCAGCTGGACCTCCAGCTGAAGAAACAAACAACGGTAATAGGATATAGGACTCGTGTTTTCTAGTACAGGGACCAGTTGAAAAATTAATCGGCAGTATCAGGTTTTCGGACACGTATTTTCTTTTCAAGCAGGGCCTAATCAAAGAAACAAACATCAGTAACAGGATTTAGGACTCGTATTTTCTAGTACAGGGTCCAGTTGAAGAAACAGCAAACAGTAGCAGGTTTTCGGACACGTGTTCTGATGTACAGGGCCCAGTAGGGGTGAAGAACCCGTGAGCGGGTCGGGCGATAAGCTGCCGCCATGTTGCTGATCATTATAAATCATAGACGTAAACGTCGCAGCCTTTGACCCTTTGATACAAAATGGTAAAACCGTAGGGCTTCTGTTTAATTGTGGTATTCAGCTTTATTATGCAGTAATATTACACCATATCGGTTCCTGACACGCAAATGTTAAGTATTGTAAGATATGTAAACGATATGAAGAAAAATCATTTGTTATGAAAACAATGGTACTTAATAAAATTTTCAATCTACATATCTAGCTTCTATATCTTTTTTCTATTCTTGCGTTCGTGTGTTTGTCACTGAACTCCTTTTAGACGACTGGACCGATTTTGGTAATTTTTTTGTGTGTGTTCAAGGAAATTTGAGAATGGTTTAGATTTATAATTTGGTGTCCTGGAAAACGCTTCTTTAATTATTTTTTTAATAATAAGTAGTCGTTGATTTTGGAATGTTTCACATTAAATCCGACAGACTGCGCTACTATCGAACTCCTACAACTCCGTAACTTTGCGAGGATTG
>NJDD01002117.1:59683-72345 GCA_002245505.1 Calephelis nemesis
GCATAAAATTAAATAAATAAATAAATAAATAAGCATTAATGTCAAGCGATACGAAGTTTGCTGGGTTAGCCAGTATGTAAATAAAAATTAATTGCTCTTCGTTAGTATCGCTAAAACTCGAGAAAGGCTAAACAGATTTGGCTAATTTTGGTTTTGAATTATTTGTTTAGGTTCAGGGAAGGTTTAAATGATAAGAAAAAGGGAAACCTGCGAAAAAACTAGGAAAAACGGCATTTTATTTTTTCGCATACAAACTGAACGGGCGAAAGAAAGTTCGACGGGACAGCTAGTTATCTCATAAAAACAACGTCGCTTGGGTTTGAATGAGTAGGAATGTTGGCCCGGTTGGTAATAGGAATGCCACCTATCACAATTTGGTGATGTAATTTCGGGTGATTCGGGTGTGTCTTTGCCTGCCTGTTATTGAAGTTATACTTCTTTTGGCGCGTTAGGAAAAAATGATGAGGAAAATGATGATTTTTACGTTGCGCGCGCACACCGCGACCGTCACGAACAACCGACATGATGAAGTTAGCTATAGATAACATTTTAGTTTTTTGTGATATTTTTATTAAATATTAAATAAACTTTATTTAACTAAATAATGCATTATTAAAATAAGGCAAAAGATAAAATTTTTAAAATAATTTTTATCTTATTACGCCGAAGAAGTATAACTTCTAACGCGTGTACATAAGTACACACACAATTTTTTTTTACTTACTTTTGCAATCAAATTTCTAGTAACGGAAATGTTCTAGAATTTGCCCTATATTTCCTCCGTGTTGGTCCGAGTTCCTTTCCAGGACAGACCATCTGCCTTCCTGTCAGGGAGCTCATAAAAGGCAAGTAAAGGTTGACCGTCACTTACACCGTGACATCGTAATAGGTGGTAGAGTCTACCGCCGTTTTTGCCGCCACAATGTGAGTGCTTACCGTTGACGTTTTCCGGGCCGTTGACGTGACTTTTGCTCGGGGCTTAGCATTACGGGCTCAAATTGACAACGCACCTTTGGTGTCTATAAGTGACGTCATGTGATGTAAACAAAATTGTAACTTAATGATAAATTAAATTTTAACTGACGTCTCTGAGTCCGGACTGTAGATATTCTCCAAGTATAATATATGTTAGTTATATATACTAGCAGGAAACAAGATCAATACACAAAAAAAATAGATACATAAAAAATATTTATTTTTCTCTCTCTATGACATAAATATAATTATTTATGTATTATGTTTGTTATTTATAAATAATTTCTCTTACCACAATAATATTGTTATCTCATAGGCATAAAGCTTGTTAATATACATATAGTTCCTACGGATAGTAGGTAGGTACTGTATTGGATTAGTGACCGACCACTGTATCCTGCAACATGTAGCCTACTATACTATAAAACCGCAAACTATTTCCAGCACAGACCACATAATATTCATCCCATAATGTGACAGATGTTACACTGAAATTGGGTTTACAATCGTCAAAATGATTTAAGAGCTAATCTTAGTTTATTTGGATACTCATGTCATCTAAATACCTACACAAAAATTAAGTATTTTTCTCTATTTACTTCGTTTTCGATGAAACGATACAGACATGGTAGCGATGGGAGTATGCTCTTACAAAAAAGTTTTAAAATTATTTCAGAAATAATGGAAAATAGGAAGTTGGAAATAAATAAAAAGTAAATAACAGAAGAGTTGAACAAATAACTCTCAATTAAGTTTCTCAGTAAAATCTAAGTAAATTCTAAGTAAAATCTCAAATTAAGTTGTATATTTAATACGTTATACAACGTATAATTTTCTAGATAGTAGGCGTATATTTAAAATTGTTTTTTGTAGGATATAGTTCTATGTTTTTAACCGATTAGCGACAAAGCAGATTCTGAACTTAACTTCATGTTTTTTTGTATGTTTGTTGAATGATTACTCGGTCAATATCAAACCGATTTTGATGTTTTTACACGCTTTTTATTAGCTTCACTTGTATGTTTGTATGTATGTATGTTTGTATGTATGTATGTAACTCACACCCGTTTTTCTCCCACTTCCCGCGAACCGATTTCATTCAAACTTTGTACACTTATTAAGAACTGGTGCCAATAGAGTAATATAGTAAGTTTATCCCATTATCCTAATCAGGAGCGCCAGGATTTAACAATTTCCTTACGTATCCTCTACGTAAGGGCTAACAGCTTATGACTGTTATAACATTCTTTTTATAGTTTTTAGTTTGATGTGCTTGAAAAGCGTGTTTTTTAGTTTTTTTAAACTATATATTTTATTTAGTAAGATCATGGTCATGATTCCTAGGTGGTCCCTTATCAATTTTATCATGATCCTGTTTAGTAGTGTTTGATGAAATCTATTAAGAATGAAAATGTGTGCCTTTGTCTATCTTGAAGGCATCATTGTAACGGTTATGAAGTTAAACCTGCTTCTATACTGTCATACGTAACGACCCCAACCACGTTATTCATATGTAATTATAACTTATAATCTTTATATCTTATAATCTTTTTTTGTGTTCGTGTGTTTGTCACTGAACTCCTCCTAGACGACTGGAGCGAATTTGATGACTTGTTTTGTGTGTGTTCAAGGGGATTCGAGAATGGTTTAGATTCACAATTTTCTTCTCTGGAGAATGTTTTTTAATTATTTTTTTATTTGTAAATAGTCGTTGATATTGGAATGTTTTATTGTTGTCTACTATAGAAGCATTAATGTCAAGCGATACAAACTTTGCTGGGTCAGCTAGTATTCTAGAAAAATCAATTGCTGTTCGTTAGTCTCGCTAAAATTCGAGAAGGGCTGAACTGATATGGCTAATTTTGGTTTTGAATATATTTTTAAGTCCAGGGAAGGTTTAAATGATAAGGAAAAGCAAAAAAACTGCAAGGAAAGTTTTTCCCCACTTTAATTTTCCCCATACACATTGAAAGGGTGAAACGAAATTCGCTGGAATAGGTAGTAAATAACAATTAGGTATCAAAACGAAGTTCTATTTCCCTTGGTCATCGCATTACGCGTGAACGGATGAAACAAATTAAGCTAATTATTTTTTATGTCAGTTACTGCCAAGTGAAAGTTCTTATAAAAAAAAAACTAGGAAAATTGCAGAGATAATGAAAAAAGACTTTCATTTTTCTCAAACAATTTCCATGAAATTCAATAGATCGGCTAGTAAATGATAGTTATGCAAGTTTAATGTAACCTGAAAGAAAATTATAGCTTATGGTATAGATGTTAATCAATTCACCCAGATCCGAAAACAAAGATCCAAAAGAACCGAAAAAATCGAAAAAAGTCTGAAAAAGAACCGAATCTGAGTTCAATCCTCGAGCAACGAGGAGGTAAAACAACAAATTATAACATTATAAACACAATCACTACTGTCCTGTCGGTACATAAACAATAGCATGTTTATACATAACATTAGGTATTTATCTATAATTACAACGGTGTTATCATTGGTATGAAGCTTGTTAATATGTATAATAGGTTGCAGGCCAGTAGCTGACCACTGCTTCCTGCGATACAGTCGCCATCTGTGTGATAAAACCGTCGACTCATTTCCGTCGCAGGCCACACATCCATCTCTCGATTCGACAGTGGAATTTACTATCAATAATTGTAGGTAATGTTTGCTAATGATCAGAGGCATATCGAGAAGTGCAGGGGCCCTTTATCAAAACATATTTTGCTACAGGGAAGGACAAATTATTCAGAGTAAGTATCCTCACGCCCATATCCCCGAAGGGGTGGCCAGAACCAGGACACCTACGACTAGCAAAAGACACTAATGCCCGATTTCACTTTAGGTGACTTTTTAACGTTGTTTAAGGGACTATTTCATATTGAAACAGTCTCATAAGTAACGTTAAAAGGTCTCTTGGTGAAATCGGATATAAGTCCCACAAAGTGATAGGTGGCAAGCCTATCGCCAACCGGGCACATATCCAATATCGAGCAACACTTTATTTTATTATTAGAAAATTGCAAGTATAACACTAAAAAAACAAAAACCACCAACAAAGCCTATATGTAATGTAATGTTATGTAAGATAACGTAACGTAACCTAATGTACGTATACATGTAATGTAACATAGGAACGTAGAATTACGTCTGCTTTCAAACAAAATATCCGCATTCGTAGTTGTTTCGTTCAGAAGTTTCACAGACACACACACAAATATGTCAAACTTATACCACCCCTATTTTCCAATGACATAAAAAAAATTTTCTCGATTTCATTGAAGTTCTATAGTCCACTTAGTGGCAATAGAAAAATTGAAAAATTCACCCTTTTAAATGAATTAAAAAATAAAATCAATTCGTAAACAACAGAAATTGAATAACATACATAAACAATCTTGAGCTTGTAGATATACCATCCGGCGCGGCGCCCAAAACGAAAATCACAGTAAATGCGGCGACAACATACTGTAGTTTTACTCTTCTTCCGTCAGATTACAAATTTTCTATCTTGTCACATGTCCTGATGCGAGTTTGAGTTTGAGATGCCCGTCACAAAAAGTGCATAAAAGTTCTTACTTCAAAAACAATGTTCTACAACAACATTTGCCGTCTTATTAATAAACTTGGACTAAGGTACGCCAAGGTTCAACTTAATATTATAGTCTTTATTACAATATGATATAGACTACAAAATCAGATTAACTTCACTCCTACCTTAGTCTATGTTTATTAATAAGTATCTGAGAATAGCACAATTTTGAAAACCGCAAATAATATAACCTTGTCGTTTATGCAATTACTATGAAAATCAGTGATTTTTGTTAATTAAAAGTATTTTGAATTATGTAGTTAAATATTAGTTGCTACTCTCAATTTATATTCCATATCTTTGGTTTCTTCTTCAGAACCCTTCAAGGACTAGCCCGACTAGAACCTGACCACTTTGATTTTATCTTAACAGCTAAAACAAATATTTTGCAAGGGACGAACTTCTATAACGAAAAATAGATAATAAAATATCGGAACGTCGCTAAATTGTTTACGGAATTCGGACCGAAATCAGACTGGAAACACAGATAAGCGTATTCAAATATTATTATACAAATATTATTATACGAATATACAAAGTTTGGCCTATAGTAAAAGTATTAGCTTACTAAGATTACGTTATCACGTATATTTGGGGCAAATAGGCAAAAGCAATAAGCTATATTTTAACGTGATATTAGGGTCAATTGCTTTGTCCACAAGTGTAGTTACTCTTAGATAACAAAGTTGATATGTCTTGCCACTGTTGCCATAAGAAATAATTATTAGTTTGAATATGTGTTTTTATGGTTTCGTCACGGTATTAGAATACATCGTAACAGAGCGAAAACTCGTTTACACCTACGCCTCTCGAGTTCGGCGAAAGTTTGTATGTATGGATGTATGGATGTTTGTTACTCTTTAACGCAAAAACTACAAAGCCGATTACGATGAAATTTGGTAGCTGAAGACCCAGAATAACATATAGGCTACTTTTTATCCCGGAGTTCCCGCGGGATTGGGACTTACGCGGGTGAAACCGCGGGGCGCAGCTAGTATGCAATAATTCGCGGTTGTGCCGCAATGACAACCGGCTGATGTAATAGCGTTTTTTTATCTAATTAATAGGTAAGCGTGCAATTTATAAATTTTATTTTGGGTTAAATAAGTCCAACTATTTACTTAATATGTCAAAGAACAATTTATAGACTATATTGTGCTGTTTTTGAACTTTGCTTGAGTGGTTAAGGATATTTTTTTATGAAATTTGATAATCAAAAAGGATGTGATCCCTCCATTTTTATCGAACACTATATTTTGAATAAACGGTTTTTTTTTAAAATACAATATTGACAATCACAAAATTAGAAAGAAATTTAAGTAGGTAGGAGCGCGTAGCCCTATCGTGTGTTGACGCACAGCACGGCTGTAGGTATTTAAAAACAGAGCCGAGTTACAATGCTGTTTAATATTACCGTGGTTGCGTAGCCGATCAGCGAAATACGTTCCGTACCGATTCGACATATTCATCCGTACGTTAGAGCCATTTTATTCCCTAACAATTAGGAATACGCTAATTTTGTTTTTAGCAAAAATAAAAAACTCGCTTCTGTGGTCTAGCAGTCTAGTGTTGGATTTGACTTCATGAGATTCCAAATTCGTTATTCGAGTTGGGCAACAAAAACAAAATGAGATTTTTCAATTTTTAATAAAGACAACATTGCACGGGATTGTAAATACCTATGTCCGGCTGGCAATAGGTTTGCCACCTATCAAATGGTAGTATCTTCCTTTTTTCTGAGATATGGGTGTGAAGAACCTTGAAAAAAAATAACGAAGCTCCAAAGAACTGACACTTACTATCTTGTATTAAACCTATACATTCGACTTTACAGGTTTTTATGGTTATACTAGACTGTACATAACATATATTTAATTTTTTACCACATGTTATGTAGTCAAAAATTAAATTGTTATATTGATACTTGGTACGTCTCAATATAGAGCCAAGTAGTCAAAAATTGAAGTGTTATATTGATACTTAGTGTAGTCAAAAATTAAAGTGTTATATTGATACTTGGTACGTCTCAATATAGAGCCAAGGATCTCATTTAAAACGCTGGTCTGTATAAAATCTGGCACCTTTTTCACAGTTCGAGAAAAATGGCCTAGTCTTGGCAACATTTTAGATGAAAATGATATTGATGGCACATTAATTACAACACGTATTCGTATATCGCCCAAAACTGATTTTTTTCACCGCCTTCGATGGAAAAACTAGCGAGGTTCGAATTCGATTTCTGATGGGGAACGACGTTTAGGTGTTTAACATTTAGATGTTATGTCTGGGTGTTTGTTAAATTAATTCTGATATGTATTTAAGTTATTCTATGTATTAGAAGAGATTGTATTGTCTTTGGCGTTAGTATTATTGACTAACATCCATTATCTAAGCTTATTTGCATGATAATTACTTTCTTTGTAGTTACAAAAAAACTATTAAATTAATTATATACCGCCAAACATAGTTTTTCACTTATATCAATTTTTTTTAATTATTAAAATGGTATAAATTTATACCTCCTTGTTGGTCGAAGGTAGGTATCATAATAACCAGGCTCAGGTTCGATTGCCAACGGGGCAGCCGTGTTGTGTGTGATGATATTGTATATAATTCAGGGTCTGAGAGTTTTTTTAATACCTATCTAATAAGTTCCTATGCATTAATCTCGTTAAATAACAGAACATTAAGCATATATACTGCTTACTTTAGGGTTAGATCTATCTGTGCTACTTATTCAGAGCTACTAGGTGGTAGAGTTTCGCAGCGACTCGCCCGGATTGGTACCACCGTCTTACCTATTCCTGCCACCATAACGTCATGACGTGTTCAGATTTGGAGAAGTAAACTTACTTTTGCTTGAGATTTAACATCCCATCCTCAGGTTGGCAACGCTCCATTGCTACCTTTGGTGTCTTTAGGCGGCGTTAATTTCATACTATCAGGAAATCCGTCTGCTTGTTTACCTTCCAATAACATAAAATAAACATATTAACTAGCTGACCCGACGAACTTCATGTTGCCTTTATTTGGTAAAATACGACAGCACGTTATTTTAAACAATCCATAAAAAACCCATTGAATTATAAAATATTTCCACCAAATCGGTCCAGTCGTTTCAGAGGAGCTGAACCGATTTGGTTACGTGACAAACACACGTAAACAAGAATGTAAAGTGATGGGAAAAAAGAAACGATACTTTGCCATCTTAAAGACAAAATATGTTGAAGGAAAGTCTACATTTCATCGATTTAAACAATAGTCACAATTAAGACCAATCAAGGCCAAGAGCTGTTTAAATCCTGTTATATTTCCAAGTATGTAATTTGTCACTCGGCTGGACTTCGTTACTCAGTTCTTAAACGAGAAATTACCTTGTAAATTCTTTAGGTCCGCGACACACTTGCGGAATTCCTTGGCGGAATCCCGTTTCAAAACGTAATTTCGAACGTAGCGAATCCATAAAACTCAATGGACCTGCACTCGTGATCACAAATTTTCTTTACGGAATTTTTCCGTTTCGAGATTCCACATACTGGCCAGTGCGTCCAAAATCGTGAAACGAATAAAATTATTAGACGAGTAAAATTCCAAACGCAACTCTTCCATAGATTTTAGTCATAGTTTGATATGAAAACTACTTCGAAAATTCCGTGTGGAACGGTAGCAGTGTTTCCAAGTATTTTTTATTATATTGGAAAGCAAACAAGCAAAGGGATTTCTTCATAGTAAGAAATTCACGCCGCCTAGAGACATAAAAGATGCCAAAGGTGTGTTGCCGGGATGTCAGGCCTCGTGCATAAGTACTTAAGTTTACCGGCTACCTTATACCAATCCGGGCAAATCGCTGCGAAACCACTACCAACTATTCAGATGTCAAGGTATTAGTTATTACGAGCTACCTGGCAGAAGGGCGTACGGTCTAATCTGCAAGTTAGCAACCCATGTTTTGGCCATAACCGGCGAAAGTTAGATCATCGAAATTTTGTCAACATTAATTTAAAAATAAATAGTTATGTCACTAATTATTATTGTTTACCTTTTTTTGAAGACCTAATAATGGCGAGTTTTTTTTCTTACATGTGTACTCAATGCACCGTTCAACTAAGCTTTGCATTTCTAATTTTTTTAAAAATCGTGTAAAGCGAATTTACGAAATTCCTTTTTGCTTTTCCGTAACTATGTTAATGTATGTGACGGGCCTTACAGACTCAGTGAAATTTTATTTTAGAATTCTGTAGCCGAGTGATGTAAAATTAAACTTTTGTAGGCCAAAACTTTATTCCCAATCTATTAAGACTACATAGTTGAAACTTCTTAGATAACATGTGTTCTATGGACTACATTACGATTTTTATAAATAATAAGGGATACGTCCCATGCGTGTAACTTTATAAATTCAAATCTTTGTTCCCAAAACCAAATCAAAATTTAATTACATAATTTGCAATGTCCTGTCAAAACACATATACGATTATAGATCGACAAAACAGGTAAGACAGTGCGTACGGATACGGACGGAGTGCTACGGATTTCCGCAAAGTAACGTCTTCTTTTATCACTTATCTTTGTTAAAACTTCACAGGTTTATGTATTCTGTGAACCAACTCATAATTTTAATATGATGTACAAAAATACAATCAAGGACCCTATAAAAGGCACTGAAACTAAGAAAAAATCGATTTTGCTCAAAGATAAGAAACAACACATGAAACTGAAACTAAAGATTTTTTATCAGAGTTTTACATGCTGGGTATTATAGCTCTCTGGAAATTAAATTAAGATTTCTAAAACCATTTTTATATCAACGCAAATCGTTTGAGAGGGAGACTCTTCTTAACAGGACAGCGAAACACCTACATCTATAGGCGTCGGTTTTCTCTTACCATATCTATCATATCTTTCGCTATCTCATCATGTAAATAGTATTTGATAATCAAATATCAACATTAATAATATCATCTCCCGCCAGCTACGTTGACAGTTAACCACAAGACATTTTCTCCTTCAATTATACGAGTCCGATTTTGGTTTAGACGTTGAAACCACGACAGTAATGGTAAATTAACTTACGGCCGATTTCAGAAACCTATTTCCAATAATAGATAGTGTTACTAAAGCTTTTTATGGTCTGTAGTTTCGGCACTTGGTAAAATTACATAATGAAATGAAAGTGTTAAAAAGTTGTTAAAAAGATATTAAAGCATACCAGCATATTCTACCACATTGAGATGTACAAATATTTAATTAAATTTAGAGAAATTAAACATTTATATACATTTTAATATTTAAATGATAGCATTTACTTATACTTTTAAAAGATATTTTACTGTACACTACCACCGTTTCCAACGTTAGCCAGTCAGGAGAAGAAACGGCAAAACAAACTCCCCGGCAACCAGGCCTATTACCTATATGCCTTTACTACTTACTACAATTATCTTACATCTAAATATGAATATCTATTTCCTTTGGTTCTCGCATCATGCACGATCGGAAGGAGAGATTTCACTTATTCTTTTTAGGGTTCCATACCACGAAAAACAAAACCCTCATAAGATCACCTTGTCGTCCACCCGTCCGTCTTTCAAGCCCTTTTTGCTTAAGAACGGGTAATATTCAGGTCTACTGTCCTATTTAACTGTAAAAAACTAACTTCTGAGCCAGTGTAATCAAAATATACAGCTTTTGTTCCTAAATTTCCAAATTTTTTGAAAACTCGCTTAAAAAACAAAACCTACGGGGTACTTCCCTAGAACTCAGAATTATGAAATTAAGTGCAGAGCAATGTCTTGTAACATAACACAGATGAAGGGAAAATTGTGGAAACCATTTTCATTAACGACATATCATTAACTTCAAAACTTGTACGGAACCCTCGGTACGTGAGTCCGATTCGCACATTACTGGTTTTTATTTGGTTTTGTGTTTACCATTGGCAGAAGGTTCCTATGAAAGAAAAAAACATTATGAGATTAGCAGAACATTAGAAAATTAAATTAACAAAACAAAAATATGACTTTTAATTATCAGTTAATTGACTTTAGAATATTTATAGTCAAGACAGGACAACGTCTGTCGGACTTGTCAATTATAAAAGTCACTTGTACACTTTCACATTACACTTTAATTATTATTTGATTATTATTTATGACCGGACTCGCTGAGTAACGCACTTCAGGGTCTATGCAATTTAATTTTCATAAATACAAACTGTTAAGAAGTATTAACTAAAAATAATAAAAAATTAAATAAGTGTGATAGTATTTTTCAAACCGCTTTACTAATATAAGACGAATCCTTATAGGTCTAAAAACTACCTTAAAAAACCGTCTAGCAAACGAATTTAGCGTTTCTGCTAAAACACAAGGTTTGCGTTAGTGGTCACTAGAGGCGCTGTACAAAGACCCATACAAACTTGTATTAAAAACATATACCTACTCTGTCAAAGGTGTCACTCAGGGCTCTGGACATAAACTTAGAAAAAAACCAGTAAATGAAAGAATTTACACTCATCGACTTAGGCACTGCATGGAATCCCATTATATACACACACACTAACAAACTCTTGTAGGTTTTCAAAAAATACACTCTATTTCATACTCACTTTATTGCAAAATTGCAAAAATGGCAATAGGTATCTAAATACTTACCTTGATAACATTTTTGAGGTGGTATATGGGTCAAAGAAGAAAAAAAGGTGTCTTCACGCCCATATCCTCATAAAGGTACACAGAGGCACAACTAGGGCACCCACGACTAGCCGAAGACACTAACTCCCACAATGGGATATGTGACAGGTCACAATATAGCCAAACCGGGCACACATCCAATCCCGAGCAACATTTTATTATTAGAATATTGGAAAAAACATATTTTCTTTTTCTTGCCCGACCTGAAAATCGAACCCGGGACCTCACGAAGTCATGTCCAACAACTGAACCGCTAAACCACAGAGGCGATTGATTCAAAAAAGAAGAATTATCAAACATACATTTGTTATTAAAAAAGTTGTAGGTATCTTCGCGCCTACATCCTCGAAGAGCTAGGCAAAGGTGCACTTAAGGTATACACGATTAGCCGAAGGTACTTAGTCGAGGTACTAAGGTACAAAGAGATAGGTTGCAAACCTGTTGCCTACCGGGCACTTACCCAACTTATTCTGGGCAACGTTATTTCAATGTGAAGAAAGTAGCAATTTAAACAATACTGTACTTATATATTAATTGAGGAGGCAAAGGTAGCGATGAACTCGGCTGCTGCACTTCCACAAGCCTAATTACATGTTTCGCTCTAGGCATATTCCAAATTGCACACGATCTGACAACTCTAGATACTCTATCAACTTCGATATATTTACACTATCTGTGTAGTAGAAGATCCGAACCTACATCGACCAACACCGAGATGAAGATAGAATGAAACACATTTTACAAAAAAATTGTATATTCTTAATCATATTAAAAGCGGTTTAAATAAAATATCCAGCTAACCTTCAACAACTCTCTTTTTAATGTATTTTAGATAAAATGCGAAATTTACCAAACATAAAACTGTAACTTTTAAGCTCTGATCCATTGCCGACCTTCTTTCATCAGGTCCTTATCATTAAGTCCTCGCCATCAGAAAATATTAACAAATTTAGTTAAGACGAATCTAACGTATCCAAACTTGATGGGTTAACCAGAAGGTATCCAAGTTCGAGTTTCATCATCAGACCAGCAGCTCAGTAGTACCAGCATTCGTTAGTGTTTCAACTGTTAGGCCTCAGATATGTTTAAAAGTGAAATGAACACACACATAGTGCGTCCAATATCCATTCCAAAGCTTACGAATGAGCTGCAAAAGAGCTGACGACCTTGAACGCCTTGACAGACCTCCATAAGCTACAACCAAGAACCATAACGATCAGCTGAAAGATTATGATGCCACATACAGATAGACAGACAGACAGACAAACAGACAGACAGAGAGACATACAGACAGACAGACAGTCAGACGGACACACACACACACACACGTACGCACGCACGCACACGCACGCACGCACACGCACGCACACACAAACGCGCACACGCAAACGCAAAC
>NJDD01002117.1:72372-92945 GCA_002245505.1 Calephelis nemesis
CACACAACTCAATAGCTACATTGAATACAAAGTTATACCACCCCTCGTTTTCCGATAACATTGGTCGGGATTGAATATGTGTCCGGTTGGCGATAGCCGGCGGTGCCCTGGTTTCACCTCTGGCTACCTCTTTGGGATACGGAAACCCGCTTTCTGACATATAAAATCATCAATCCATCGCTTTTTTCAAAATAAGGATCGAAAACACTATCCCATTGATTTATTACCATAAATAAAACTTATTAATATAGAGTCAGTTAAAATTTCAATTTTGCAACTAAATATGCAAGAGCTAGTAAATAGAAGTTTCAACAATACATTACATATTAATTTACCCAGCGAAGGTAGCTGATAAACATGTCTGATTTTGGCTGATGCACTGCCGCAGGCGTAATTAGATATTTCGCCCGAGGCAAATTCTAAATTGCATACAGACTGACAGCGTTAGATAACCTAACATGGCTTATATACGAGAACTTACGTTATTTATTTTTAGTACATGACTTGATTTATTTAATATATAAAAGGAGTAATGTTGCCGATTAGTACATACTTTAGTGGTAATTCTGCTGAGCACTCACTAAACTTATTTTAAGAGTATGCTATACTAGCTGCGCCCCGCGGTTTCACCCGCGTAAGTCCCAATCCCGCGGGAACTCCGAGATAAAAAGTGGCCTATATGTTATTCTGGGTCTTCAGCTACCTACATAACAAATTTCCTCGTAATCGGCTTTGTAGTTTTTGCGTGAAAGAGAAACAAACATCCATACATCCATACATACAAACTTTCGCATTTATAATATTAATAGGATTTTTCAAATGACACGTAAAGAAACAAATGGAACATTTCAGACGTTTTTAAACAAAAACAAAAGAGATTCAATTTTTTTTACATCAGAACATTTTATACGTGTCTTAATTTAGTTTAATATGTTAAAGGAGTAATGGTATCTATCCTGACACACATTGGTAGTATTTGTGGAGCACCTAATGAACTTATTTACTTATTTGAACTTAATGCCATCTTTATTGAATAAAACAAAAAGAAAAGAAATGGACATTATAGACATGTCAGATTAGTTCGGACGTGCCAATTCGTGACGTTTTTATTATTCAATGTTTTTCGAGATATAGATTAAAAGTAAGTAGTAATGTCGTGTAGTTACAAAATAGTTTGACAACACGATACGTGTTTTGTCTCTTTCTATTACTACCGTTAAAAGAAGATGGCTAGCTAAATTAGTTTAGTGACTACGCCACAAAATTACCACTTTTGTCTATATTTATTTCAGATATAAGCTATCTTTTTTTTGAATTTAGATGAAACTTCACACAAATATACCTACTTTAAACATAAAAATTACACATACCGATTGCAATACAATAAAATTTTGCAGAACTTGGAAAGCAGGGGAAGTCGCGTGTGGAAACCATTTATTTATATGTAGCTTTCTTTACATTAAAGTAATGTAAAGTAAGTAAGTAAATAAAATTGATTAATCACATATAACAAATATGTGATTAATTATAAATATGTAATTATTATTTATTAGATGTTCTGGATGAAATCGCTGTATTTAAGTTACTTAGTTTTTAAGTTTTATTTTTAGTGTTTTTTGTGAGTTTTGTTGCATAATAAAGAGTTTATTCTATTATATTATAAAGTATTCGTGGGACTTAAGAAGCATTTAAAAGTAAAATCACAAAAAAGTAATAGTACTAAAGTATTAAAATCTCAATTTTTGCTCAAATTGCTTTGTGTTTTAAAATTTCAAAAACCGAAAGGTCCTTACTAGTTATCGGTCGTTTTTTACGTCTTGAGACTAGACGGTCAAGAACGGTCAATGTCCTGTTTGTTTAAATGGTCAAAGCACTTCTTGTCAAAAGATAAAAATTTAAACGCATTGTCAATAATACTTTTACCCAAAAAAAATATAAGGCGCTAGCGATGTAAAATAAAGATTTACTCGAGCGTGTTGCGATATTTTAAACTTTTATTATCTACAAAAGTAATTAAGTGATTAACTAGTGATTTTAAAAAAAATGAAAATTGTCTTCTTTACGAACATTTTATGACAATATGCCTGGTTACATACTGGGGACAGTTGTGATGACAATAAATTAACGATTTATGCCCGGTTCCTATAATCAACAAACCGTAATTCGTTAGTATAACCATTGGTAGTTTGCCTAAAAGTGACTTATGCTCGGTTCCTATAATCAACGAATCGTATTCCGTCAGCTAAACCGTTTGTAGTTTGTTCAAAAGTAACGGAGCGTTACCAATATTTTCAAAAAATCAATAGTCGGAAACGAGCAACCGTTGTTAGTAATCTTACTAAGCGTACAAAATACTACCATTCATAAGCAAAACGACTTGTTTCTTGAATATAGGAACCGGGCATTAGATGTGACTAATGCTTATGACGTCTTTTGATATAATACCTATGTCAATTACTGTTTTGAAATACTTGAGCGCGTCACCATACATGCTGTTGAGACTGATGTCCTTGGCACTATTTCCATTACTTTAGAGTAAAAAATCAAACACGATTATCGATAACTATATATTAGTTTTAGACTTGTCTTTTTGTATGATATTGGAAGGCAAATAAGCAGACTGATTTCCTAATGGTAAGAATTTCACGCCGCCTAGAGACACCAAAGGTGGTAATGGTGCGTTGCCAACCTGAGGTCGGGATGTTAGGCCTCGAGCAAAAGTAAGTTTATCGGCTACCTTACCCTCCGAACCGGAACACGTCATGAAGTTATGGCGTTATGACGAATTGGTAAGATGTTGGTACCAATCCAGGTGAGTCGCTGCGAAACTCTACCACCTAGTCAGATGTCACGGTCTTAGTGACGGTAAGCCTATGCTCGCCTTTTACGAGCTACCGGGCAGGAAGGCAGATGGTCTATTCCGCAAAGGAGCCCGGGCCAACTTAAACTTGCATTCGTCTAATTAAATCATTTTTTTTGTTGGATTGAGCTCCATTATTAAAATACTATTTATTTTCAAAATTATAGATTTAATAGATAGCAACAATTCATGTACTTAATAAGCAAAAATATTAGTGCATGGCATCGACCACTCTCTAGCAAATATAAGATCCCGTTTGAACAATTTTGAAAGCAAAATTACTTTATGTATATTTAGCACTAGACAGAGTATGATTTATACGTGTGTAATCGAAAGTTTAGAATTGAAAGGATCACGTATTAAAAATCACTAAAAAAAACTGTATGCCTACTTTTCACTGTACGCACTTGTAGATGCAGTTCCATTGTATACATACTGTTTCACACATCACTTGTTGTTTTCTGCTGCCCTCGCAATCAAAAGATACAGCTTTTTAGGTACCTGGCAAATTTCCGCAAATTTTCGAAATTCGCAATGAAATCGAAATCTAAATTTAGTACCACACAAAGTAGGTATGACGTTAAAAAAGAAATTGGCCAAACCGTAAATTTTTAGATACATAATGTTTAATTGTGATGTGTGAACTTTTACTTATATACCTACCTACAAGTTTGTACGGAACCCTCGTTGTCCGAGTCCGACTCGCATTTGGCCGAGTTTTTTGGATTTACAAACTGTTATGAAGTAAATTAAAATCGAAAGTCATGATAGAATAATACGATGACATCGCTGCCCGAGTTTATTCCGTGGGTGTCGCGGTGTTGAAAAACGTCCAATCCCAGATGTCATGGTCACGAGCGTCAACAGTTGCGACACAACGACATAACAACAAAAAAAAAACAGACAACGTAAAACATCGGAGAATTTACAGTAATATTCTAAATTTACTGTATACTAGCCGACGCGGCGGACTTCGTATCGCTTGACATTAACTATATAAATATAAGTATATACATAAATACTATAGTCGTTACAAGAGTCTCCGAAACCGGCGTGTTTGTATGAAAAGGGTAATGAATGTGAAGGAAGCAAGACAGGTTTGTCAGGATCGTGAGGTCTGGCACTTGATACTCTCTGCCTACCCCGTAAGGGACTTGGCGTGAAGATATGTATGTATGTATGTAAGTTCACTATAATCGCTACCGTCTCTGTAAATTATTTGTAGGAAAACTTAGAACAGCTCCTCTATTGGTAACTAAGAGAAACACATTTTAGACCAAAAGTGTTATAGACTTCAACAAGTAACTTACCAAACGTAATCTATTTCAACTCATGGTAAAAGCACTGTTCATTTCTATTTTTTTTTCTTTCTGAAGATTTTGACTATAAATTTATGGCTACCCAAGTTATCTGTTCACAAGATTTATTAACTGCTCAAATTAAGCTACCCATTCTCTTCTTCCTTGAATCCAACGATCAACAATCCAATCAAAGGTGCATGCTACCTAGAGTTGGCTTATCTTTCAATTGGCCTTGAATTGCCTAACTAATCAGACTGCTTAAAATTCTGCATAAAGTGCTAAAGAAGATGATTCGCTTACCTAGTAGGTAAGCTTTACAAAATCTTCCAAATCTTTTCTTAGTTTAACAGGGGGATTACAATAAGCTCTTCAAACAGTATTATTTCAATAATACTATTTGTCATCGGATAAAAACAACCTTATGCATATACCAGAAAACTTTCTGGTTGACTTACAAAAGAGAACATTTAGCAAGATGGAAATAATACTGCTTTAAGCGTTCATGGTAGGGCCCCTGCTTTAAGTTTTTTTTTGTCAGGGTTGTCACAAGAAAAAGTTTTTGAAAGACCCAGTCTTTAAATCCCATTCGGTAACGGATCATTTCGAAAGTGCTGACCTATATTTCCATTAGGGTTAGTGAAGATAGCACAATCTTTCAGAATTAATTTGTATTATCTATCTATGTATTAATACGTGATGCCAAAACTTTGGACCCCTTTTTACGAAAATTGCCCGGACGCAGGAGCATAAAATTTGGCTCACTTATATTTTATGTGTAGTAGAAGTGCAGAACGCTAATATTTTTTAATAATAATGCTTAATATTTTTCAATAATATGCATTTGACACACACACAAACAAATATATTAATATGATAACGATACAAGATCACAGATGGCGCACTAAAAAATTTGGAAACAAAGTAGTTGGTCTTGAGAAATGAAGATGGCGTTCTTATCAACAAGATATTAAAGTTTATTATGGTCGAATTTCGACCAATGGGCGACCACTAGTAAATATAAAAGTGAAAGTTGGCGAAAATGTTTATTGTTTGTTAAATGCATGAATTTACTACGAGTACAATAAAATTTGGCACTCGGGTAATCTGCAATAAACTTAGGCTACTTTCATACTAGTAATAAATAATTATTGCAAACTCTATAAGATCATAAAAACAAATATCTAAATAAACTCGTACCGTGAAGCGCTAGCGCTATTTTAACCTTTTACAAGCAAATATACTTTAGGCAACTCAAGTAATTTTAACTGAATTAATATACAGAGACAAAATACGTGGGATGTGTTTCATCAAATTATCATACAAAATAAGTACATGAAACAAAACTATATCAATAAAAATGCAAATAATAATCACTATATTTAAATTCTTAGTTCGTAAACATTTTAAAGTTTTAAATAAAAAATCAATTAACTATACCTTTATGAAGATAAACTAAATAAGCCACAGAATAAATAATGGCCCTGATATTTACAAGTCTTACTTTAAACAAACGAAGAGGGGTGAAAGTCAACCCAATTTGTATCAACTACCTGGGAGGACTATCGCCTATCAGCCGAAAATATCTAAACCGCAGAACGACAACTTCCTTTATGAGCGAAAGACATTGAAATTGAAAACTTGGGAAAAGTATTTCGTTAAATAATTATTTCAAAAACTATTCCTATGATTTGATGCTATGTGAGTTAAAATCACGAAGACCAACTGTTGGTAGAGTACTGAGCAGAAAGTTGCCCGGGTAGGGATTTCCCGCCTTACAAATTCTTGCTGCATAATAACTTTGTTGTGTTTCGGTATGGATGGTAGAATTCCACCTTAGGCTAACGTCTTGGCCGCAGAAGAGTGCTTCACCTGTAAAATGTATGGTGTCTATACGTCTCAGTTGTCTTTTAACATTAGGAGACCCGTGACCTTGTTCGCTGATCTAACATTAAAAAAAATATTCTGTCAACCTGTCATAATTTCGTATGGAAAATGTCAACTTAATGACTGATTAAAAGACAATTGAAGAATTGTTGTCAGGAATTGTAATGCCCTGGTGGATCCCTATCCTGGCAAGTTACTGCACAGCACTCTACCACTATTGGTCTAGCTGTTACTGATTTATATTTTTAACAGTGCTCGGGCACCTCAGGCAGATGAGCGGTCTATTATACTCAGCGCATCTAGACCAACACGGGGATAAGGGAAATATTAATTGACCACTCTAAGTGCGGCCGATAGACAAGTATATACAGTACTACTATTTAAATTATGCGCTTCGGCTTTACTCTTTTTACACTTTATACTTTTATTTTTAAACAGGCTGACCTAATCTAAATTTAAGCGAAATTATTAATTATGTAATAACAACTCTAGAATATGAATACGAAGCACATAATTTAAATAGTACTACTTACATTTATTATTAAAACACCATTGTAACTCTCATGAATGTAGTTTAATTAGATAGATACTATGACAATACCTTTAGTTCATGCTATTGATCTTTTCCAAGGCTGAATGTAAACCGGATGATGAATTATAATCATGAGCGTCAGGTGATTATAACAATGACACGGTCAGAAGCGTCATTGGCTTGAAACCTATTATTTAAATCCCGTCGATGGTGAGCCATTCCACTAGCTTAACCGGATAGTCCAGTGTGCAATCATCCCGTAAATAGTATGGATGTTCATATTTTTAACCTTGTACTGTTTGGTGTCACTTTTTATTATATCAATAGCCGAAGGGATTCGATTTTTACAGCGTCATCAGGTCTGAAACTTTCTTCTTCTCTTTTTGAAAGGCACGTTATAGCTCCGTGGAGGTTCTATATTAATTTCGTCAAGATCCATCTTAAAGTTCTTGAGTTAGATTTATTTATTAGGATTCCGTACCTCGAAAGAAAAAAAACGCAACCTATATAGCATCACACTGTTATCCGTTCGTCCATTTGTCAAAACCGTTTTTATTAGGAATGCGTAAACGCACAATGCTGAAATTGATAACAAATACTAAGGGACTTAGTGTAAAAATCAAGATTCTAAACCGAAGCAATTTAAAAGTACAGCCGTTTATGGCACAATATTCCACAAATTTTTGGAAACTCACAAGGATTGGTTTCCTTACGATTTTCAAAAATTGCTTATGGAAGGTACATTCGGGCCGTAGGAACTTTCCGTTAATTTATAATCTTGCAATTTGGTAAAAAACAACGTTTATAACACAGAAAAAAAATGCGAAAACCATAACATTTTAGTTATGTTATACAATAAAATGTGATGGGAGAAGTTTTACTTACACAGGATAACATTTAAAGTACAAGCCAAATTATGAAAAACGATTCGAAATTGATAATAGGTACATAACACTTTCGATTTATAAAATAAAAATTACAAATGAAATTTAATTTGTAGTTTTTATTCGACGCAAATACATGATACTTGGCTATAACGTAAACAATGCATAAAAGTGGTTACCAACGACAGCAGTCAGATTCATAGGCTGGTGACGTCATGACTGGTACTAGGTATGTACGACATAGCGTGACTACAAGTGAAGCATTTTTGGGGACTATTTCAAATGTTTATGAAAGTAAATATTATCTACAATTTTGCAATAACATTTAAAATATATTAAAATTTAAACTTTTACCCTCTTATATTAAAACTCGGGCGATCCTTTAAAGTATGTTTGTAATCTGTAGGTATACAGGGTTAATACCTACAGATTACATACATTGACTATGGAACTTATAAACGATACTTATGACAATTAACACTGTTTGGTTTTCCCATTACGCCATGCTGTCGTGGCTACAAGGAAAAGAAAGGAAAAGGAAAGAAGCCAATGTAGATTCCGTGGAAGGAACGACCATTATTGTAAAAACCGCGGGGTTAGCAACACAGTAGTCATTCCAAAAAAATGACCATTCATAATAATTGCATACATTACACTTATGAATGTTTCTATGGTTTCAGGCCTGTTGGCTGATGAAGTATAACAATACCTCCGTTTTACAAATGAGTGCACAATTTGTAGATTAACCACTGTATTATTTTTTACAAGCTTTTTCTTGCAATGTTTGTATGTTTGTCTAGGTGGAATCTTGCAAGTGACTTTTTTCTACTTGTTCGACCGGTTACCGATTTAGCTGAAATGTTAGTCCAAATTTGCAAAAATATGCAAAATGATAATGACGTAGAGCTAATCTAATAATGAAACTGAAGGTGACCAAAATAACTCTTAAAATTCCCCACATTCTCCTATCACGTTTGTGCTTATCTAATACGTCTTGAACAGTATTTCTCAAGCCTAATACTTATCACCAAAATACAACTTTCTTGAAATACTTCTTTTGTAATTAAAGCCGTTTTGGTCCGTGCTCGTTTGCAGAATAGACCATCTGCCTTCCTGTGCCAGGCAGCTCGTAAAAAGCGAGCACAGGCTTACCGTCACCAACACCGTAACATTTGACTAGATGGTAGAGTTTCGCAGTGACTCGCCCGGATTGTTATCACCGCCTTACCTATTCCTGCCATCATAACGTCAGCGCTTGCTATTAACGTGCTCTGGTTCCGAGCCTGAGGTAGCCGGTAAAATTACTTTTGCTCGAGGCCTAAAATCCCGGCTTCAGGTTAGCAACGTACCATAATATTATATTATATTTTAGAATAATATTTCATTAATCTTATAATGCAACCAAATAAAACTTCGATCTTCATATGCAACTAATCTCTAGTTACATAAAACATAGACAAATAATATAGAGCAGAATTAATCAAATGGTTCTTCGCTTTGATTCATAGTTTCACATCGACGTCGACCAATTGATCGTTTCTTTGAAGGGCTTCTGTTAACTGTTTGATGGGGCAACAGCTAGGCCAGGGCTTCCCAAACTGTGCGTCCCGACGCCCTGGGGAGTCGTGGCACTGTCTCAGGGGCGTCGCGTGTCAATGTGACCGAGTCGAGTGAGTTATCCGAGACTAGAAACTAGTTACTAGACTTGTGCTTATTATAACTGGTCTTAATTTGGTCCATGGGGAGGGGTGCGGGCTGGGTGAAGAGGAGTCTTAAAAATAGAGCTTGTGCTATAAATGTATTTGATCCGGAGTAGCCACCTCCCCCTGACACTGAATGGGTTAAAGGGCGTCGTTAAAAAATAGCACGTCCTAGGGGCGTCACAGTACAAATAAGTTTGGGAAGCTCTGAGCTAGGCAATAGTAGTTAATCAATTCGCAAAGCACGAAGCTGGATCCGGTCCAGCCAATCGTTTATTTATAACTGCATCCTTTTAAACGTTATTAGATTTCGAATTTGTGCCATGTTTGTTGTGCTGAATCAAATTAAATATTTTCTATTATCTTTTTGGCAGTTTTTTTGTCTGGTATCTACGTTTCAATAATACATATTTTTTTAATTCTGTATTAATTTCTTTATCACAATATTAATACGTGAAGCAAAACCTTTGGACCCTTTTTACAATAAAAATAACTACGTTAAGTAAAGAGAAAAAGAATTACGTAAATCGGTTCAGAAACCACGGAGAAATCGGTGTACATACATAAAAAATATAAACTGGTCCATATGAGAACCTCCTCGTTTTTTTGAACTCGGTTAAAAATTGCGCGGACTGAGGAGTATGAAATTAGGCACACTTTATATGTAGGAGAAGTGCAGAACGCTATGTAATATTTTCAAATATAATGCTAACAAAGTACATTAAATCAAAAAATTAAATATCACACATACTACCATACATTTGACGTATATGAACAAAAATATTGAAAACTATAGATATACATAATGTTTGGAAAAAAAGTAGTTGGGTTTGATAAATTAAGATGGCGTTCTCATTAAAAGGAATTATTAACAATATTCTTATAATGATATTGTTATAATATTATACCTTAATAATTTCTGGACATTACATTTTGCATTTATACTGAATAACTTATGATTACAATTTATTGTGGTCGAATTTCGACCAATGGGCAACCACTAGTTTTTATTAATACGTGTATTTTTATTTAAACCGGCTCCAAAATTGCATAAATCTTGGCTACTTCACAAAAGATTTGTGTGACTAAGTGAAAAATGTATTTTTTTATGATATTGGAAGGCAAAAATGCAGACAAATTTCGTGATGGTAAATAAATTCACGGCCTAGAGACACCAAATGTGGTAATGGTGCGTTGCCGACCCGAGGCCAGGATGTTCGGCCGCGAGCAAAATTAAGTTTACCGGCTACTTTTTTTTATACGTTACTCTAACATGGCAGAGACTTTATATTCTGTCTACTCTTTCGTGCAAGTTCTCACTTTAATGCTTCTCGCACTTGCTTTTCACATACCGGCTACCTAACCCTTCGAATTAGAACACGTCAACGGCAAGCATTGGACGTTATGGTGGCAGGAATAGTTAAGACGGTGGTGCCAATCCGGGCGAGTCGCTGCGAAAATCTACCACCTAGTAGGATTTCACGGTGTTAGTGACGCTAAACCTATACTCGCCTTTCACTAACTGCCTGGCTGGAAAGCAGATGGTCTATTCTGCAAACGAGTCCGGGGAAAATTGAGCTATTAACCAAACTTCTAAATTTAACGCCTACATTAGATTACAAATATGTCCCTAATAACTTTAGGATAAATTTATAGCATCAATTTTGTAACCAACATCCGATAACCCGGAATTCCATCCACGGATTGGTTCATAAGGTCTCCGCAGTGCGAACTCACATTAATAATATAAATAATAATAATCTGATATCAGAAGAGGGTTAGATTATTTATTATGTGGCCCTAAAACATTATCCATATATTATTTGATTGTATAACGAATTCACCTTCGTTTTATTGAATCGATATTATAAGGTGTTTGGAGAATATGTTCTTTTTTGGATGATATTGGAAGGCAAACAAGCACATGGATTTCCTGATGGTAAGAAATTCACGCCGCCTAGAGACACCAAAGGTAGTAATGGTTCGTTGCCAACCTGAGGCCGGGATGTTAGACCTCAAGCAAAAGTAAGTCAAAAGTAAGTTTAATTCCAGTAGCGTTATACATATACAGGGTAACTTTGAAAGGACCGGCCAAATTTTAATATAAGGGGGTATATGCGTTAATGGTAATGCATGTTAAACATTATTGCCAAATTGCAACATTTACTTTTTTAAACATTTATTTAAAACAGTTTTAAAAAATGATTCACTTGTTACGATATTATGTGGTACCCAGTACGAGTCATGACGTCACCAGCTTACTGCGACTGCGGTCGGTGGAAACCAGTTTTACGCTTTGTTTACGTTATAACCATGCATCTTGTATTTACCGTAGAATAAAAATTACAAACTGAATTTTTTTAATTTTTAGTCTTTTCATAGATCGAAAGTGCTATCGATTCCGAACCGTTTCTCAAAATTTCGGCTGGTACTTTATATGTAACCCTGTATATTGTAATGCAAGAATATTCTATAAAGAAATAAAGATACGGCAATGGCAAACAGAAGAGGTCCATTAAGAAAATCTCAATGATTTGGTTTTGTTGATTTTGTTAAATGATTTTTATTCTAACGTAACTAGTGTGGATTAGTTGTATAACTTGTATATAGTATAGTTGCATGGTAGCCCCTACCATGAGTGTACGGCTTGTCGAGTTTACTATACTCAATAACGTCTACGTAAAATTAGTTGTATGAAAACAGCGCCTCTGTTGGTAACTAAGATCTCTAAAGTTTTAGACCAAAAGCGCTATAGATTTCGATACGTCAATTACTGCCTCTTTGGTCGAGTGGCTAGCGTACACGCCTAACTGCAGGGATATTTATTATTATTATAATCTAATCTAATAGCAGGGGTGGGCAAATTCTTTTCACCGCGAGCCGATAAATTTAGAAGAAATCTAGTTGCGGGCCAGTAAATTATAATTAATCTTGAAGCGGGCCGGTTTATTAAGACACTTAAAAATAGCAGTAAATATTGCGATTATAAAACGTTGTATAAAGATAACATAAGGCATTTTTTTATTATTTTACAATCCTTTATTAAAATAAAATCTATTTACGAAGTCTTAACATATGAAATACGCAATATAATATATGTTTGAAGTATCGATTCAGTTTCTTAATTGTTCAAATTTAAAAGACTTTTAAGATTTCGACCATTATTTTTTTAATGAGGTTCATATTTAAAAAAAAAACTCTTGGCGGGCCGGACTAAAACCTCTCAAGGGCCGGATCCGTAATTTGCCCACCCCTGATCTATAGCAACTTATCGTAAAGGCTCATTAACTTGATACTCACGTTATTGTTAATAATAGTTTGTACAAGAGTGATAAAGTTACGAGTGGCGTTTGATTCCCCAAATTCGAACTGAAGCACGTATTAGTATTATAAGTGTTATATAGATATATTGATCCATTAAACAAGTTTATTTAGAACTAGACAGCCTGCACATTTTGCACCATCTTTCATGTGTAGCTAATAGCAGTTTGTATTAAAAATAAAAATATTTTTTCTAAAGTCCTTGCAATTTTTAATTGTCTCCCCCACAAAAACCTTAATTGTGCTTTAAAGAAAATATTTCTATCGCCTCTGTGGTCTAGCGGTGCTGCGTCCAGCTTGACTTCTTAAGTTCCCAGGTTCGATCTCCGGGTGCCTGCAACAAAAAATTAGAAAGTGTATTTTTTCAATTTTCTAATACAAATAACGTTGCCCGGGATTGTATATGTGCCCGGTTGGCGATAGGCTTGCCACCTATCACATTGTGGGACTTAGTGCCTTCGGCTAGTCGTGGGTGTCCTGGTTGTACCCTACCTCTTCAGGGATAGAGGCATGAAGATGCTTTTTTACTTCTAAAAAATCAGATCAGTTAAATAGTAAAGCTGTACACAAGTTTGTCGTTCAACTTTTGATGATTATTTGTTTCATTACTTTTTTTTATATGATATAGGAAGGCAAACAAGCAGACGGAGACCCGGAAAGGTGGTAATGGTGCGTTGCCAACCTGAGGCCGGGATGTTAGGCCTTGAACAAAAGTAAGTTTACCGGCTACCTTACCCTTCGAACCGGAACACGTTATGACGTTATGGCGGCAGAAATAGATAAGGCAGTGGTACCAATCCGGGTGAGTCGCTGCGAAACTCTACCACTTAGTCAGATGTCACGGTGTTAGTGACAGTAAGCCTTTACTCGCCTTTTACGAGCTGCCTGGCAGGAATGCAGATGGTGTATTCTTCAAAGGAGCCCGGACCAACACGGGTGCTTTTTTTACTAATAAAAGTGGAGACGTCAATATCTTTTGTCGTTATCTTTAGTTTTTCTACTTCTGCTAAAATGTTACCCAAAGATCCGATATTTTGTGTATGTACGTATTCTATACATGTAGTTATAGTAATTCTTTTCCTGGTGCCTTAATTTCAGTCCTCATCAATAAAATATCAAGGCCTCTTAGAAGCAGGGCACAAAATGTAATCGTGATATTTATGAATGCCCATTATAAACGATGTCCTATTGATATGTTAATTTATCTACGTTTACCGCGCTTTTTATCACATATACTAGCTATTTGCCCACGACTTCGTCTGCGTAGAATAATTACTTATAGTGAACTCGCATATTAGCTGTATGCATATCAACTTTTATAGGTATCGATTCAGAGGTTCGCCTCTGTGGTCTAGCGGTTCAATTGTTGGACTTGACTGCATGAGGTCCCGAGTTCGAATTCCGGGTCGGGCAACAAAAAGAAAATTGGGTTTTTCCAATTTTCTAATAAAAAAAATGTTGCTCGGGATTGGAAATGTGCCCGGTTCCCAATAGGCTTGCCACCTATCACATTATGGGACTTAGTATCTTCGTCTAGTAGTGGGTGCCCTGGTTGTGCCTCTGCTTACCCCTTCGGGGATATGGGCGTGAAGATACTTTCACTTTCACTTTCAGAGGTTTAGTAATCGGTTAAGCGGTTCGGTTTCGTAAAAATAAGGACTAACTTCATTTTGCTACAGTTTGTACAATACTAAGTCTTAAATTTACCATTGTGGTTGATAGGCGTCACGTAGTTTATTTATTTTATGTTTAAAAATCCATCTGTAATTTTAAACATAATATAAAACTGAATAATTTTAATAAACATGATTAGTTATTAAACTAATAATTAAAAGTAATAATACAAACTAGTTGTCACCCATTGGTCGCAATCCAACCGCAACAAATTTTAATTATAAGCTTTTCAATATAAATTATTAAAATCTAATGTTCAAAGATAATTAAGGTTTATAGTTAATTATCTTTTTGATATGAACGCCATCTTTATTTATCAACACCAACTACTTTGTTTCCAAACATTGTAAATAAGTATAGTTAGTGCTATTAATAAAAGTGCAGAGGTCAGTTTATCGTGTTCCCTTTCTTCTCCTCTTTCTCTAATTTTAGTAAAAATAAGGACTAACTTCATTTTGCTGCAGTTTGTATCATTATCGTGATCTTTCATCGTTATCAATATTTTTGTTTGTGTATCGAAATTCGAACACAATAAATTTTAGTTGTAAATTTTTCAATATAAATTCAAAATATACTATCCATCCTATCCTATCCTATCCTATCTATCCAAAAATTAATTCTTAGCTATCCTTTTGATTAAAACGCCATCTTATTTTATAAAATTATTATAAAACCAACAACATATTATGAAACCAACTACCTACTTTGTTTCCAAACATTGTAAATACAGTTTGTGCGCCATCTGTGATCTTAAATAGTTACTAATATTTATGTTTGTGTCTGTCAAATGTATGGTAGTTGTGTAATGTTTTATTTATTGATTTAATGCATTTCATAAGCTTCATTGTTAAAACATATTAGCGTAATGCACTTCTCCTACACATAAACTATAAGTGTGCCAAAGGAGTATGAAACTCATCTGTCCGCGCAATTTAAAAAAGGCGCATCGTAAAAAGGCGTCCAAAGTTTTTCCTTCACGTATTATGATATAAACTATTCACACAGATCTTGCAAGCCTACACCAGATTACGTATACCTTTGTATAGGGAATTCTCAGGTCACCGATTGTTTGTTAGAAATCGCGTATAAAATGATAAGGTAGTTGTTTGTACAAGATCTTATATTCTATTGTTTATGCTTATGTCCATTTTCTGGTATACAATGGTGTTGTGTATTTGTTTCATAAGTATGACTTCACACAGGGTCATCAGCTTATGCTAATTTGTTTGTTTTAGTCTATATGCATACATTTGCCCTTTCGTATTCTTGTCCCGAGAGACTCGTCAGTCCACACTATTGTTTCCTACTATTTGTTACTTTGCATTATACCCCTAAAACCATATAACGTAGTGATCTAGCGGTTCAGTTGTTAGACTCGACTGCATGAGATCCCGGGTTTGAATCCTGGAACGGGCTACAAAAAGAAAATTGGATTTTTCCAATTTTTTAATAAAAACATGTTGCTCGGGATAGGACATGTGCCCGGTTGGCGATAGGCTTGCCACCTATCACATTGTGGGACTTAGTATCTTCGGCTAGCCGTGTGTGTCCTGGTTGTGCCTCTGCCTACATCTTCGGGGATATGGGCGTAAAGATACTTTGGCCTTTTCATATTCTTGTCCCGAGAGACTCGTCAGTCCACACTACTCTATTGTTCCCCACTGATGTTTGTTACTTTACAATATACTCCTAAAACCATATTATGTAGCAACAAGCAAGCAAACATGCAAGAGAATTATTTTATGATTTCTAAGAAAAGTACCATTATTTCTTTACTTTATTTAGATGAAATCTCTCCTCTGTGGTCTAGCGGTTCAGTTGTTGGACTTGACTGCATGAGGTCCCGGGTTCGAACCCCGGATCGGGCAACAAAAATAAAATAGGGTTTTTCCAATTTTCTAATAAAAAAATGTTGCTCGGGATAGGATAAGTGCCCATGGGCTTGCCACATATCACATTGTGGGACTTAGTATCTTCAGCTAGTCGTGGGTGCCCTGGTTGTGCCTCTGCCTACCTCTTCGGGGATATGGGCTTGAAGATTCTTTATTTTATTTAAGTAATGGTAATATAACTAGAAAATCTTCGCTTACTGGTGAGTGTTTCCCGCGCTTTTATGGTCTAGTTATTGTAGCATCATACTCAATAAAAAGACATAAATACTTTTTGCTGAGACAACCCGGATTTGTGCTAATGCGTGTTTTGGAACATGAAAAGAATCTCATACATTTATATTGATTATACCAATTTTACTAATTAATACGAGGCCTACAGTAACCACTAGCTCTCCAAACTAATATTGTTAACTAAAAAAAAAATTTGTTTCGTAAAAACTTTTATATATTTGCTTATTTACTTACTTTTACTCGAGGCCTAACATCCCGGCCTCAGGTTGGCAACCTATCATTACCACTTTTGGTGTCTTTGGGCGGCGTGAATTTCTTACCTTGTTGTTTGCCTGTCATTATATTAAAAAAATAATTTCAGGATGCACACCTAAACGCTAACCAGTTTTGATAGCATTTTGAGCATGATTTAAGATAGAGATCGCAAACAGTTTAGCTATTACGTCAAATCAATCAAGTGGGTTTCGTCGAATAATATAACACGGGAAAACGGAGAACTAAATTATTATTAATATTTTAATTAACAATTTAATTGAAATATGAACAAGTGATAGGTACTTGATAATGAATGAACAAAAATATTATTAGGCATTTAATTTTTAATTTTACTTCGCAATAATTTACAGTAATTGATGGATAAAGGTGGTCTTATTGCTAACCCTGATGCATATAAAAGATATCTACTACTTTAACTTCATTGTAGATTTCCAAACTTCAATATCGCGAAATATTTAAAAGTTAAAACTAACTTAAACTCAAAAACGAAGGATATATGAAACGCTTATAGACAATACATTTTAAGTATTGTTAAGGCTAAAATGAATATTAACCGTTTTATCGTAAATTTTTCACACCTTTTAACAAAGTAAAAAAACGAGCTAAAATAAACATTCACTTTCATGGTCTAAATTGTTATGGCGGCGGGACACGACAAACCCATTTACTACACCCCATGGTATGTCACGTGTAAACTGGTCAGGGGTCAAAACCTCAGTCAATAAATAATTAAGTCGCCTCTGCGGTCTAGCGGTTCAGTTGTTAGACTTGACTGCATGAGGTCCCGGGTTCGAATCCAGGGTCGGGCAACAAAAAGAAAACTGTGTTTTTCCAATTTTCTAGCAAAAAAATAGGATATGTGCCCGGTTGGAGATAGGCTTGCCACCTATCACATTGTGGAACTTAGTATCTTCGGCTAGTCGTGGGTGCCCTGCCTATCGCTTCGGGGATATGGGCGTGAAGTTACTTACTTTATAAGTAATTTATTTCCCCCATGAAAGGATAGAAGCCTTTTGTGACTTAATACGTCGTTAATCTTAAGACATTTGGGTTTGCCATCGACCTACTTCAGTAAGTCGAACGTACTTTCACTTTACAACCTGCAAGTTATAAAAATGAGATTTATTTTATCAGTTGCAATTGTTTTTAAGGAACTGAGTGCTGATTATGTATCTCAGTTGCAAAATCAAAATGGTAAAGTGTACAAATAGCTGTCAAATGACGTGTTTTATATTTGCTATCTCCAGTGACCAACAGAAATACAATAGAGGTAACAAACACAAATGACGTCATTTGATGTACACTTTTGCAGTTTGAGTTGGCAACTGAGATACATAATCACCCCCCTGGACTTTTTGTGAGAGGTCAGCGAGCACCCACGTGGGTATAATGGTAAGAGACCATCGTGGAATATAGACACTATAACTGAGCTATGTGCGGGGTAGTAGACCTATTTCGAAAGTCTATCTAGCTGATATACTTGACCTTACCTTCCGGACCGGAACACGACAAAGTCATTATGGCAACAGGAATAGGTAATGCGGTGGCACCCTACCTGGCAAGCTGTTACCAGTAGTCTTGTTGATAAAACCCTGTTTAACTTTTTCGAGCTTCGTCTTTCACGATCTCTCTTCGTCTTCTACGAGAGATCGTCTTTTAGAATCTGCCTAGCAGAGAGGCTAACTCAGGGAACCCGGAATTAATAAAAATAAAAATTAAATAAAATAATAAAATTATCAATATTAAAATTATACCTATGATTCCTTGGTGTAATGAATTACCTCCTTGTTCATAATGCATAGGTACATCTCAGATTTATGATCGGTCATACAACTAATACAAATTGATTTCATTATTAAAACGATTTTAAAATTAAAAAATAGTACATATTACATAATATACTATAAGACTTTAATTAAAAAGAAAATTGGATTTTTCCAATTTTCTAATAAAAAAAATGTTGGTCGGGATTGGAAATGTGCCCGGTTGGCGATAGGCTTGCCACCTATCACATTGTGGGACTTAGTGTCTTCGGCTAGTCGTGGGTGCCCTGGTTGTGCCTCTGCCTACATCTTCGGGGATATGGGCGTGAAGATACTTTTTTTTTCTTTTTACCCCTTACAAAACTAACATGTAATGTAGCTAAGAACCGTCTCAATCTCGTCAGTTTTCAAAAAAAAAGCATCGAGATCGATCCGTTCAATAGTTATGATGTCACAGATAGACACAAACAGACAGGTCACACTTATAACAATTATTATACTCTGTGCTCTAGATAGCTCTTAGATATATGAAGAAGTACCTATATTGCCATCACCAAATTATTTTTAAAATCAATATCCATGCCCTCAATGCACACTTTTTGGATATTTAAGACTTTCTGAAATATGAACACATAAAAAAAATACTTGTGTAAAACTAAAAATGGAATGATACTTTTCGTTACCAAAATAATTTCTGAGACTACAAAATATAGTATCACTGTCTGCTCATTATACTAGATGGTTCTTAAGTATAATATTTGAGTTTGTATTCCATACTAAAAATAAATAAAATAAAAACTAAATGAAATTTATCACTATTATAAACAAATTCACTTTTCGGAATGAAAAATGGTACAATAACTCAATACATGCCTCTCAGATTTGTGACGAGTTAACTATTCGAACTAAAAATATTTAATTAAAAATCATATGATTTTCGAGCTTCGAAAAAATGTTATTGTTTTGTGCACATTATTCTAAATGATTGTTATATTTAAGTTTGACTGCAATAAAAGTATTAAATACAAAAACTAAAAATCAAATGATGAGACTGGTTAGTTTGACAATAATAAAAATATATAGAACAAAAACTAAAACTTAAATGAAATATAAAATTAAACAAAATGTTTTCTATATAAAACAAAAACTAAAAATTAAATGAAACATCAAATTAAACAAAATGTTTTCTACGAATCAAAAATGGTATTAATGGGCTTGTTGTTCTCGATGCATGCCTCTCAGATTTGTGATGGGTTGGCTGCAATACCGACAGTTGGATATTGTAAGGCGACCCTCGGGGTGAACGGTCGGGCCGGAGTCGACGACACGGACGATAATTACCGTCGCTGCGACATCTACCTACGCCCCCTTCTACGAATCAGCTGTCCTTAAGTTATCGAGGTTTGAAAGACAAGTAGAAAGTATCATCGAACATAATAATTACGGAATACCTTGCTAGCAAACTAAGGTTTTTTTACCTAAAGCGTTACCCTTCTTAATAACAAACATATTAGGTACTCAGAATTAGAATCTGAAAAAAACTTGGGTCACGTACTTGACGCTTCAAAAGTTTAAATCCTAATAACAAAACTAAAGAACTAAATACTAAATGAAAAACTAAACATTAAATTATTTCAGGGTTTAAGTTGACATTATAGCTTATAACACTGTATATATAAAAGTATATCTACGCCCATATCCAACACCTGGACCGCTGGACCACAGACGTGATAATAATTATAGTCTGTAATATATGTATATATAATGTGTAAATAAATATATTTATAAGATTTAAATAAATAAATAAATACTTTAGTACGTACTTGTTAAAAAGAATTGTTACAAATGCAAACAATCTTTGTAGGTCTTTAAGCAAATAAATATGGCGAGACAAATTTCAAAAATTAGCTTAATTAATTGGGTGCTTGTCGACGATATTAATACATACATTGAAACACTTGAATGAATATTGAAATAAATTTAATAAGCATCCAGACCCAGAAATACAAATAAACAAACGTCTATGTTTATTACACTAATGCCTGTACCCGAAGGGAATCAAACCCGAGCCTTGCGGTTGGTGTAGCCTTTAACTGCGTACCTACATAATCCCATTGACCGACAAAACCGTCAAAGGTATCAAGCAAGGCATATATACTTAGTCTGGCCATAAATACTGTTACACTTAAAAATAAAAAAATATTACATTTGAATTTCGAATCTGTCATTTTTATACGATTGTTCATTGTGTTTTC
>NJDD01002117.1:94141-112251 GCA_002245505.1 Calephelis nemesis
TTTATGTATTAAACTAACACACTGTAAAAGTAATATATGTTATTTGCAGTTAAAAAAATATTTTTTTTCTTTATTACAATATTTATGGCAAGACTAGGTATAAATACTCTTTAACAAGAGGGGTATCAAGTAAGATAATAAAAGGTAAAGTATTTAAGGTAAGGTAAGCGCACAATTTAAATAGTAGTACTGTACTACCAAGTGTCAATGGAATACTTACTAGGTATACCCGTTGGCGAGACCCTCCTTAATTAATTATGAGACAATACTTAAAATTACTAGAATACAGAGCCTGTCACTAGTTTAATTATTATATGTATAGTTCCTAAAACTAATATGGACTCAGAAAATTTAGCAGGAATTAATAAATAAATTTGCACGCATTGATTCATATATTTTGATTAAAAATGAGATAGGAAAGAATTAATGTTTAAAATAGTGCATTACGAAAAGCATTATTCAAGTGTTGCAACTTTATAAGGACGTAATTTTGCAATTTTATACTGTGCTTAAGTTATTTACAGTAATTGCAAATAAGCAATTAGTATATATATTCAATAATATCAATTTGCAAATTTATAACTTGAACTACAGTCGCTTAATTTTAGTAGAAAAAAGAATAAAAAGAAATGTTTGTCTGGTATTAAATAGAAATATCTATGTTTTAGCTATAAAAGTACTTCAATATACAAAGTGTTGCTGTTGTTGCTAATAGACCTAATGGTACATTAATACATTAACAATCCGTAAAAAGATGTCATTCATTTTTACAGGACCAAAGGGCTAAGGCAGTACCTATTATAACAATTAAAATTTTAAAACATGCAATAAACGTTGGTGTTTTATAGCACCAGTTTCCTCAAACTAAACTTCGTCGAGGGTAGGGATTGCAATCCGGTCCGGCGGATCCGGTAATCCGGCGGATCCGGCGTGTTTTTGGACCTACCGGATCCCGTGAGTAGGCGCCGGATCCGGTGCCGGATCCGGTAAAGCAAAAAATACGCGAACGCGATCTGGGAACGTCGCACGCGCGCGACATTGCCACCAGATCGCTAGACGTGCCGCGCGGCGAGGCACTGTCGCCGCCAACACCGGCTCTGCATGCACTTGTTGTCAACATGCTAATCCAATTCCTACCTTTATTGTATGGAAAATGGTTGGTATTACTTACATAATCCAAAAAAATATGAGGAATATTTGAGGCAAGCTGACGATACATTTTTTATGCGTATAAAAATATCATACGACAGGAATTGAAAAAAATAATAAGCCGATTCGTAAGTGATGAAAATGTGACAGAAATAGCAGACGAAAATATAGATTCCAATTCAGATTCTGATTCCATGTCATTATTGTCAATAGAAAAAACATTACATTAAAAGAGGAACTAAAAAATCAAATCCTGCAAGAAAAAAAAGGGTATAGGGGGAAAGTTAATGCTAAAAAAGAAACAGATTATGAGAAAATACTTAAAAAAGAAATGACTGCGTATGAAGTAGAAGGAGTAAAAGGAAAACACATTTCGCTGATCTACAGTTACTTGATGGCGATTCTCAACACTGGTGAGGCAGAAAGAGCCTTTTCTGCCGCAGGTTATATTTGTAGTGCCATCAGAAGCAGACTAGGAGACAGTACAATAAACACTATTTGTTTTCTTAGATCGTTTTTTCAGGCACAGAAATAATTTTCATTTGCATTTTGCATTGCAAAAAATAAATGCTTTTTGTTTTGTTTCTTAGGATTATGAACCGAAGTTGTTGATTTGTTTTGTTATATAACTGTGTAGATTATTAATAAGAGTTTAATAGTATTATTATTACTTAAGTACTTTCAGATACTTACATAAATAGGTACAGCAATAAGTGAGAGTCAGACTGACTACTTTATTATTAAAAATAGTTTCATAATTTGATATAGTACAAATAGTACCAAAAATTACAATAAATACCAAAAAATAGAATTAAAGTGATTTTATTTTCTATAAATACGTATTTTATTTTCTTTTTATACATTATTATCAAAACTAAAAACCACTAAGTACTAGGCCCTAAGTAACTTTAAAATCCGGCCGGATTGAAAATTATACCGGATTGCAATCCCTAGTCGAGGGTCAAAATTCTATCGACATTAAGATACTCAATCTACTAAGGTATTTCATACACCATATTCTTAGTAACGGCATCCATTTTTAATGGATTACAAAGGTACTTTCATGTATGAGTCCTTATTTTAAGTAAACGTTTGATTTCCGCCGGGGAGCATGGGGTTGAAATCACTTTACCTTCCCCAATCCCCATTCAAAGACAAATACGTGTTCGATCAATATGTCGGAAATCCCTTCACTGGTGTAGCGTGTTTTTGAAGAGCTAACAGACATTTTGAAATATTGCAACATTGTAATTTTTTGAGGGAAATCAAATTGCCAACTGTGCAGTTAATGAGCAATCTATTGCGAAGCATTTCATAGAAATGATGTCATAAATAAAAAGTGATTGGTATTTGTATATTCAGATTAAAATATAAGGGCATTTACACACTTGCGTTCTGCGGTCAGGTTTTACGATCTGCGATGTAAACTGTGATGTGCATTATCTTAAACAAAATGAATAAGTTTATTTCAGACCGCAGTGATAAATAAGATTACGTCAGAGGTCCACTCTTCGCTAGATGGCCACAACAAATGATTAAAAAAATATATTAAGCTTGAAATTTGAAAAATAGTCACCTGCCTATCACATTGCCTCAATAATAGTTAAAATAACAAAACCAGTAGGTTTTTTCTTTTTTTAAACTTCAATGAAAGAAGAATGCTCTCAATTCGACTACGTTTTTTATTGTCTGTTTGTTAGTTACCTCATACATTTTCATTGGATAATCCATCTCTGATCATTTTTTAGAAAGTAAGTGATTCCCTTTTAAATTTTTTCAAAATTTGACAACTAGTTTTTTGAAATCATATTCAAAAAAGCGTATTTGCAATTATAAAAAAACAGCATGAGTTCTACTTTTGCACGTTCTTATAAAATGCAAAGCAAATAAAGATTCGGTTTTAGCATTTCTTTCGCATCTAAATTATTCTTAAACTGCTTTTGACTTTGACGAAAAACTTTATCAGCCCTTAAATTATTACTAACAGTTGAAACGTGTGGAATTATTTAGTTTCTGAATAAGTAAAAGACCGTGTAATCCATTCCTAGATAGACTTAACTCCGCATCATTATTACCACAATTATAAGTGTTAGTCTATAATGTCAACTTGAACCTTAAAAAAGAGCACCTACTGCAGTCTGTGGTCCTGAACAAGACAGATAGAGTCTAGACTACTGAGGCGGTCGATAATTAATTAATAATGGGTAATTATTTAGGCAAAATGTCGCAATCAGGGCGAGGCAAATCGTGCAATCGACGGCTCACGGCCATCCACCACCCACTCGCGACTTAAGCCCATATAAAGTATTAGGAGCTACATTCAATATTCATAATTTAGTACAAGAACCATATTCGAACCATAAAATGCTAATTAAGAATCGAACAGAGCCCTTGGGCTTCTTTAATTCAGGTTGTCACACTTTCACAGAGTTCATCAAGCTTCGAGATACGTTTTTGTTGTATTTAATAGCGTTGTTTCATTTTGTAGCAAAAGCTAACAAGATGGATATGACGATAGAAATTTAAGTTTAGGTATAAGTAACAATCGTGTGTTTCCAACCTAAAAAAGAGAGGAAATTGATAGCCTCTTGCGTATATTAGTATCTCTTAAGTATATTAGATGTATATTTGAAGTAACAACATATTATGAAGAAAACAGACTTATTGGATATTACGATATGATGATAATAATTATAAGCAAAGCGTCCTTCAGTTATTTTATTAAGTGAATTAAAGAAAGAGTTTATTCTATTATGACAGCCCGTCCCAATCTTACACGGTATGGATAAACTTCTATATTATTATATAATATATACCTTTCTCTTGAATCACTCTATCTATTAAAAAAACTGCATCAAAATCCGTTTCAAAGTTTTAAAGATACTTTATAACTTTGAAAAGGGGCAGACAGCGGAAAACTGCTTTATTTTATGCTATGTGGTGAAGCTCTAAGTCAAGTGAGAAAAAACATTTTAGTCACGTAATATTTTATGTGAATATATTCTTTTATTACACATACTGAACACTTTTTCCTCTGTGGTCTAGCGATACAAGTATTGGACTTGGCTTCATGAGGTCCCGGGTTCGGAACCCGGGTCGGGCAACAATAAGAAAATGATGTTTTTTTCAATTTTCTTATAAAAAAATGTTACTGGGGATTGAATTTGTGCCCGGTTGGCGATAGGCTTGCCACCTATCACATTGTGGGACTTAGTGTTTTCGGCTAGTCGTGGGTGCCCTGGTTGTGCCTTTGCCTACGTCCTCGGGGATATGGGCGTGAAGATACTTTTTTTTTAACAATCACTGAAATTTGAGCACCTATTTTAAAAAAAAAAACTCAAATATCCTCTAATCCAGTTGTACCACACATTAAAAAAGATAAATACATATAAGTATTTAAACTTTTAGGAGTTTTTTTTTAACAAAACCTTTTTAGCGATATTATAAAAATAGCTTAACTTCTTTAAACACTACCCGATCGACAAATATTATTATACCCGATAAAAGTTCATGCGATCAACAAACAAAGTTCATGCGATCAACAAACAATAAACATCTTCGCAAACTTTCACATTTATATTACCTAGTGGTCGCCCATTGGTCGAAATTCGACCATAACACATTTTAATGTCTTGTTGACAAGAACGCCATCTTTATTTCTCAAGACAAACTACTTTGTTTTCAAACTTTTTAGTGTGCCATCTTTTATCATTATCATCAATATATTTGTTTGGGTATGTCAAATGCAAATAAATGTTTCATTTATTGATCAATTAACTTTATAAGCATTGTTTTTAAAAAAATATTAGCGTTCTGCACTTCTCCTACACATTAACTATAAGTGTACCAAATTTTATGCTCCTGCGTTCGCGTAATTTTCGTAAAAAGGGGTCCAAAGTTTTGGCATCGCGTATTAATACATGTATTTTGAGGATTTTGATATAACCTTAGAGAAAGAATACACAGTAATCTTGGTAGGCGCTAATCGTATTACATAATTTACACATTATCTATAGCACGTGTAGCTGTTAGCTTTTTATCTTAATAAAAGTTTCTAAGATGTTATTGTATGTATACGTAAAGGGCATAAATGATTGTTAAGAAAACAATGCGTCGTTACCTCTCTTCGGTCTCTCGGCTAATCTTTTCATTATCTTCATTGCAATAAAACAGTGTTGAGAAATGCTATCACTAGTTTAAAAGCTTTTCCCTATCTAGTTTTAACTTTTAAATATGGCTATTCTCGTCACTAGTGCTTGTCCCGCAAAATGGTGTTACATGATGAATTAGTAATAAGTTTTTTTTTAAGTTAATTTGCCCCTTTCTGGGGCCGGCTAAGACCTTTAGGCCCTGCTGCCACGTCTTCCATATTAATTATTTCATCATTAGTCACATGTCTTCCGTTAATTATTCTTATACAGTCATTAGTCACTATTTACAAAGTCACGTCAGGCTCTTGAGTAAAGCGGCGGTCACTTTACAAAAGCTCACTTTGGGAGATTTGGCAGCAGCAAGGAAATTCACGATACACTAATTTCTTCATGATTATTTCATTTGTGCACGTTCACTGAACAAAACTAAATTAATTCCCACCTAAATTAACTAATTTCACTCAATATAAACACGAAATTCAATAATTATGAAAAAATACGACCATCTTCATTCACGATAGCGCCAAAAACCCGCGGTTTTTTCTTTCTTTAGGTGTTGGCATTAGCGTTAGCATTTTGCCATTAGTCAAGTAGAAATTTGCAGCAAATCGGGAATCAGTTGCAATTAGTCATAAGTTATCAATAAGTCATGTCAGAGGCTTGGGTAAAGCGGAGGCCTCGTTATTCAAGCTCGTGTAGTGAGCTTTAAAAAATACAAGAAACGCTAATTTTTGTTCATGATTATTTCATTTGTACATTTTCACCAAAATTGACTAATTTCACTCAATATAAACACGAAAATCAATAATTATGAAAAAACTTCGGCCATCTTTTCTCTCGATGGCGCCAAAAACTCCACTAATGCAGTGCAAATTATCATGATTGCAGGGCACAGTTTTAAATCAACTTCTCTTTTTCTTTTGTAATAGGCGTAAACATTTGCCATTAATCAACCTAAAGTGATTTCTATAAAATTATAATAATATATCTTTCTGAAAAGTATAATCATAAGCCTCATAATGTTTCAGCAAGGGAGAGGGGGTTTACAAAATGGTAAGAAATCACGTTATTAATGGACATCAATTTACACATATCTCTAAAGCTATTAAAAGACAATTTTTAGTTCTTCTAATGTCAAATTAGCTTTCATTTAATTCGATTTGCCTTAAGAACAAATCCCCGTTTATATCATCGCCTGAAGAACATTTCAAACCAATGTGAGTGGCGGCTCAAGTCAAGTGGAGGGTCCAAGTGGTGCTTCCGGTGCCACAATACTTAAAAATTGTAAATGCAAGAAAATCTGTATAAAAGTTATGTTCTTTTGAACTGACTTGGAAAAAGGTGGAGGTTATAGGTATGTTCGACTCCTGTATTTATTTATGTCAATCGATTTCTTTGCATTCTGAACCGATTTTTTCTATCTGACAGGGCAAATTTTAAAGGTTTCCATTGCCACCTAATTTAAATCCAATGGCCCCAGGAAAATTTAAGATAATATTCAATATTTATACATTTAGACATACATTATTCGAAACGAAGTCAGTTTTTTCCCATGCCCTCTTCTTATTCGATTTCTCAGTCATTTCTTCACGGGCGTTTAATAAGTTTAAGCTCTTTAAAATTATAAAAAAACTGACTTCGTTTCGAGTAATGTATGTCTAAATATATAAATATTGAATATTACTATTAACATTATCCTCCTTTTTTTAAGTCGGTTGAAAAGGTTTCTAATAGTTAACGTATTAAATGAAGGGAGCCGATGGGTTCCGGTCTGTTCCGGTAGATGCGTCTGACAAGGTCTATCGTGATTTATCAAGCGGTTTAATCTTTTAGAATGTTGAATCTAATAATTGAATATCGTGTAGAAATAAAAAAAACACGACTATTTTCCCACGTCTAAATGAAAGAAGAACCGGTAGTAAACCACTTGAGTGATAATGACTTACCTTTCTTGGTATATATCATCCATTTTGCAATGAAATTTTTTTATTTGTGGAATATGTGTTTTAAAAATATATGTTTCCCCGTATTGGTCCGGGCTCCTTTGCAGAATAGACCATCTGCCTTTCTTGCCAGGCAGCTCGTAAAAGCCGAGCATAGGCTTATCATCACTAACACCGTGACATCTGACTAGGTGGTAGAGTTTCGCAGCGACTCGCCCGGAAGGTACCAACGCCTTACCTATTCCTGCCGCCATAACGTCATGACGTGTTCCGGTTCGGAGGGTAAGGTAGCCGGTAAACTTACTTTTGCTCGAGGCCTAACATCCTGACCTCAGGTTGGCAACGCACCATTACCATCTTCGGTATCTCTAGGCGGCGTTAATTTCTTGCCATCAGGAAATCCGTCTGCCTTCCTATAATATAAAAAAAAGTTTTTACAAAATTGTTTAAGCATTTCAACATATATTTTTTTTATTATCACTTATTATGTCGTCATCTGGACACGCCACGATTTTTACGCGTTAAATAAATTGAAATGCTTGTGATATGTGTGTTAGTCAACGATACCAATACATTGAAATAGATAAATAGATACCAGTATAAATTCAATAAGCCAGACACTGAAATGTAGACATCTAGACGTTTATCACTCAAATGTCCCCGTCGGGAATCGAAACTGAGCCTTGCAGTTAATAGGTGGAGTTAGGTGTGCACGCTAACACGTCGACGAACGAGGCAGTCAAAATCAATATTTAAAATACAGCTATCATCATCATCATCATCAGCCGTAGGACGTCCACTGCTGGACATAGGCCTCCCCCAAAGAGCGCCAAAAATTACGGTCACCAGCCGCTTGTATCCAGCGACTCCCCGCGACTTTGACCAGATTATCAGTCCACTGAATGGGAGGTCATCCAATACTTCGTCCTCCGGTGCAGGGCCGCCACTCGAGAACCTTTCTTCCCCAGCGGTTGTCGGTTCTGCGAGCAATGTAACCTGCCCATTGCCACTTCAGCTTGCTGATTCCCTGGACTATGTCAGTTAATCTCGATTTCTTGAGGATCATCTAGAGCATCTAGGTATAATGTTTATATGCTACGGTTGCCTCTTACCACCACGAGAGCCGCCTGCTTGTTCTCTATCTTGTTTCATAAAAAACTAAACATTCGGCCAAAACTTAGTAGTTAGTAGACCAACCTCGTTTTACCTCATGATGGTCCGGGCTCTTTGCAGAATAGACCACCTGCCTTTCTGTGCCAGGCAGCTCGTAAAAGGCGAGCACAGGCTTGCCGTCACTAGCACCGTGACATCTGACTAAATGGTAAAGCCGCGCAGCGATTGGTACCACCGCCTTATCTTTTCCTGCCGCCATAATGTCAGCACTTACCGTTGACGTGTTCCGTTTTGGAGGATACGGTAGCTGGTAAACTTGCTTTTGGTCGAAGCCTAACTTCCCGGCCTAAGGTTGGCAACGCACCATTATCAACTTTGGTATCAGAAAATCCGTCTGCTTGTTTGCCTTCCAATATCATAAAAAAATATTGTTCTTAATCCTAATTATTCTCTCTGTAAAATAAAACCAAGAAGTAGATGAAAAATTTAAACCGACATTAAATAAACTAGACTGTTAAATACTTGTTAGAACGTAAAGATAAGCGGTTCGTCAACCCCAAAGCTAAGAACACTTTAATTTGATCAAAGAGATACGTAACATCGGGATCAGATAATAGTGTTTGAAGAAAGTCCAGATAGATTACAAATTTTTATACCGAACCAACAACCAGCTGTACCTCATTCGGATGTTAATTAGTTAGGAAGATATACATATGTGCACACATACATATGTAGTATGTTGTATGTGTGTCCCCCTTTTGTATACCCCTGTCTAAAATTAGCCTTTATCCTCCCTTACTGGCAGCTCGTAATTAAGGCCAGCATTGGTTTATTGAGGCTGAGCCCTGTAGTACCGGACGACGAATCGGGCTATGGTAGGAAGAGGGCTTTGCCTGTCGTAGATGGGACTAAAAGGGGGTTGGGACTGTGAGTCAAGCGATCGGGGTTTACCTGGCGTAAGCAGCCCAGCCAGCTTGAAGTAAGGCAGCAAAACATTGTGAGACCCCATGCTGCTATCGTTAAAGTGCTGACACTACGAGATTAGGCCTACTGAGTGGATGAGACAGCGGACAGGTGTGAGGGTCTCTATGATGCGTTCTTCGGAGATCCCGCAATCACCCAACACGAACACACAATGGTATGGTTTCACATAAACCTACAAGTGCCTCTTGTAGGTTTATGTGAAATAGATGATTTATTATTATCATTCTCCAAATGGTTTCAGGCGCTAGGAATGCGTCATAATCCGCCATTTCCACTGGTTTAAAAAAACTGATGGTACAATGGATCCCTCCACCACCTTACTTATTTCTGCCGCCATAATGTCGGTCTCATATTCTGAAAGTGTCATGTAAGAAAACTGGTAGACTTACAGAGTTAGCCTAATACCGAGTATTCCGGGAGAATCCTGTTACTATGAGAAGGAGGAGGAGGAGGAAAAACATCTATAAATGGCAGTTTATAGTGGCAGTTTTGGCAGTAACCAGCACACAACAAATTGACTTACGGCCAATGTTAATAATCAATCCTAATCCAAAACTTGCTGTCCAAGATTGATATTTTGATCTATTTTTATGTTATCGCTTGCCAATAACATATCTGTGGACAGGATATATATGGCAATTAGGTATAGGATAGGCCGGCGGATACGCAGCTATCTAGATTGCTTGAAATCCATCTTTAGAGAAATATTATTAACATTGGCCGTTAACAATTCACTTAGCTGTATTATTTTACACGTTTAATCGAATCTCTGTATTCCGAGTTTAAACCAGCGATAATTACTAAATGAATACTTTGCCCAATTTTGACTCACATGTCGGTAATTATGTTTAAATTAAAATATGGCTTGTTTACTCATTAATTTGTAAACGAATTTACAAATAAGGCTTATACTTACATATTGTTAAATTTAAGTTTCCGTATATCATAGTAGGTTATTATACTATGGTTAGTATATTACCCAGAAAACTTCGATTACTTGGAATTCGATACTCTCTGCCTATTTTAGAGGGGGAGGCTTGATGTAAAGATATGCATGTGAGTTTTGGCGCCGTCGTGAGAAAAGATGGTCGAAGTTTTTTCATAATTATTAAATTTCGTGTTAATATTGAGTGAAATTAGTCAATTTTGGTGGCATTTTGTACAATTTTGTTCAGTGAAAGAGCACAAATGAAATAATTACTAAGAAATTAGCCTATCGTGTATTTCCTCGTTGCCGCCAAATCTCATTACAGAGCTTGTGTTATGAGCCACCGCTTTACCCAAGAGCCTGACATGACTTCCTGACGACTTATGACTGATGACTAAATTATAGGTAACTAATTGAAATTGATATAAAATTCGATGCAAATTTCTACTTGATTAATGGCTAAATATTAACGTGAATGCCAAAATCTAAAGAAAGAAGAAGAAAGATATGCATGTAAGTACATAATATGTAAGATGACCCGTACGTTTAAATGTTTCTCTACATTCCGGATTTCAAGTTATTTGGTCTGTTTATACATAGTGTCGATATCTATAATTACTTAACCACAATATGTATGAAAAAAATTACGGGACAGTCTATATAAAAATATGTAATTCAATAAAAAAAATGAATAAATTAAATCGGACTACTCGGTAATACATTATAGCCAAATATATAATTTAAATTTTACCCCTACTCTATGAGGTTCCCCTTTAGTGAGACTCGGTATTAAATAAGACGATGGGTCCCTACCCGGTCAAGTTGCTGCACCGCACTCTACCCCCAGTGGTTTGTTGGTAACAATCTAAGACGTTCCTATTGATATGCTTAATACTAAATGTCTCTCATTCTCCTACCGTGGGATAAGAAGTAGGTTATGTCACTTTCAGGCTACAAAGACTTCACACGCAAAAATATACCATCACATTACAACAAAAGAAAACGAAACAAGCCAACAAACACATTTAAGCATTCTTAGTATGAGTAATCATTACTATAATAACTACATAAGTTTAAATATCAAACGCAAAAATCATTAAGTACATATACCATTTCATATAAAGTAAAATTGACCTTGACGTAACATTTTTCACGTGACATGCTAAAACGTAGTGATTATACTCTTTGTGACATGCAAGCGTTAAATACAATACTTTATTACAGTTATTCAAATGTCTTATTAATATTAATAAAATATCCTACTTAATTTTTTTATTATACCAGCTGTTACCCGCGGCTTCACTCGCGTGACAGTTAATATGTTTGCTAATAATGAATTTCATACTAACTTACAACCCCCATTTCACTCCCTCAGGGGTAGAATTTCGAGAAACGCTTAAATATGTATCTATTAATTTTTGATAAGGAGCCCAAAAATAAAATTTCATGTTTCTAACTTAAAAAATGACGGTTTTCCATAAAAAATCCATCAACCCCTATTGCACCCCCTTAACTCTAACAGTTTTTGCTCAGCTATGATGAATCAATGAGGCCATGCTATGTTATAAGTCCCATCCCATATCCGATATTTTACGAAGTGTTACTTATTGGTTAACTATTCACCTGCTTAATGGTAAGCAATATTAAATTGGCTTTAGCACAAACTCATTGTTTAGAATTGTCTGATCATGAAAACGCGCAAGTTTTATGTTTTCCTACTAAAATTAAAAAAATAAATAAACATTATATCGAGTATATTAGAGACTACAGTATTTCTAACATAAACAAATTTTTGGAATGCATAACTACGTTACTCGTATCGTTTGCAGAAGTATACGCATTAGAAAACTTAAACGAAGCATTTAATATATTTTATGGCTTATTAAAATTATTTTACGATCTTTGTTTTCCTACTTTTAAAATACAAGCAAACCAAAATTATAAAAATAAAAATTGGTTGACTAAAGGCCTAAAAATATCTTGTGTTAAGAAAAGAATAATGTATATGAGTTATAAAATGCTACATCGAAAAAATGTAAATAATAACAAACATTATTTACAATATAATAAGCTATTAAGAAAAAGTATAATATATAGATCTAAAATAATTCTTAATAAAAAAAATATTACAAACCAAAAAAATAAATGTAAAGCAGCTTGGGGCATTATAAAAGAAAGCGTTGGGGAAGGAATAGACAGTAGAAAAATAACTAACATAATACACAACACAAAATCATACGAGGACCCCATAGACATATGTGAATTATTTAATGTACATTTTACGCGACATAGCGAATATAACAATAAACGTTGCGGTACGTATTCTAAAAAAGATACAAAAGATACTTTGTTTTTAACCCCAACTATTAACAAAGAAATTCATAAAATAATCATGTCTCTCAAAGACTTAAAATCAGCAGGATACGATGACTTACGAACAGATCTTATAAAAAAATGTAGTAAGTATATTTGCACGCTACTATCTTACCTTATAAATTTATCCTTCGAACAAGGAATATTTCCTGAAAAACTAAAGCTATCTGTCATAATGCCATTATTCAAGAAAGGCGACCCAAGTAACATGGACAATTATTGTCCAATAACAAGTAACTCAGTACTTGCTAAGATTTTTGAAAAAGCTATTCTGTCCAGACTTTTTGCATTTTTTTAATAGGCACAATATACTAACAGACAAACAATACGGATTTCGCAAAAATAGTTCTACCACACTTGCAAGTTTTAACTTAGTAAAAATTATATCTGAAAGCTTAAATGAGAGAAAACCGATCACAGGAATATTTCTCGATATGAGCAAAGCGTTTGATTATGTAGATCACGAGATTCTTTTGAACAATCTAGAAAAATATGGACTAAGAGGAAATGTACTTGAATGGTTAAAAAGCTTTTTAATAGGGAGACAACAATGTACCGAGATAACAAATATATCGAATGGAGTAAAAATATCGTACCGTTCGAATTTCACAATTCGCAAACAAGGAGTGCCCCAAGGAAGTGTGTTGGCTCCTTTTTTGTTTTTATCATATAATAAAGATTTACCGGAAGTAACACCACATTCATGTATACTTTTTGCAGATGACACAACGTTATTAGTAAAGTTAGAAAATACTACACTGTACGAACATGACATAAATACAACTTCGAATTTAATAATAAAATGGTTAATAATTAATGATAATAATCTTAATGTTAACATAAGTAAAACAAAAATAGTTCAATTTAATAATTACAACTCCAAAAAAACAATATTAAATATAAAGCATAACAATCAAGACATAGAGGAAGTTGATAACATAAAGTTTTTGGGAATAATTTTTGACAGTAATTGTAACTGGAAATTTCACATTGAACATGTTTGCTCTAAATTAGATCGATTCGTCTACGCAATAAGGCGAATCAGAATAAATGTTTCAAAGGAGGTAGCAATAACCGCATTCCATCGATATGTTAACTCGGTGCTGTCTTATGGCTTGTTAATTTGGGGAAACTCAGTAGACATTTTAAGAGCATTTAGGCTTCAAAAGAAGTGCATTCGACCTATTTGTAACGTTAAACCATGTCACAGTTGTAAACCATTATTTAAGGAATTAAATATTCTCACGTTACCAAGTATGTACATAAGAGATGCTTGTATATTTTTAAGAAAGTATTCTAACCATTTTACTCTCAGTGCTAGCGAAAGTAATAGATCATGCAGATATCCGAATAAGTTGTTATTTCCTCCATGTAAAGTTGGTATTTATAAAAAAACGCTTATGTAATGGCCATCAAAGTATATAACAAATTACCACAAAGATTTAAATAATTAGTACATACAAAATTTAAAATGGAATTAAAGACATGGTTATGTGAAAAATGCTTTTATGACATAAATGAATATTTAACTACATAATTACAATGATTATATCTTTTATTAATTTGACATTTATTTTATTGACATTCGTTTTAGTATTAGGACATATTTTCATATTATTTTATTATTATTATCGGAATTTAATATATTAATCATGACTTAAATGTACTAGTAAATGTAATTAATTTGAAAATAGAAATTTTAATTTAATGATTGAATAATTTTATATACATAATGAATAATATGAGTTGTATAAAATATTTGCATGCCAACTATTTGGTAAAATAGGATTAAGAGCTTGTTTAGTATTTAGATCCTCCAATGTTATTATTATTATTATTTTCTATTTGATTTTAAATCAACTCGGTTAAACCGGCTTTAATATATGACTTTCACGGACCGAAGTCAAGTGTAAATCACTATTTTCCTATTAATTTATGTCTAAAAATTTTCTAACAATTCTACATGTATTTAAAATTACAGCTTTTTGCATTGCGACATAGGTGTTAGCTGGTAAATCTAAAGTTAAGAGTGCATCGTGTAATTGTTTTGGGATAACGCCAGTGCTTGACAGAACTATTGGTACTATAGACACTTTGCTTAAATTCCACATTCTTGAAATTTCTTCCTTAAGATCTAGATATTTGGAGAGTTTTTCTGTTATTGTATTTCGAAGATTATGGGTGTTTGGTATAGCTATATCTATTATACATCCCGTTTTTTCATATTTATTCACTAAAGTAATGTCTGGTCTGTTATAATGTGTAGTTTTATCCGTCAGTATAGCTCTGTCAAAATATAATATGTATTTTTTGTTTTCAAACACTGTTTGAGTTGTATATTTGTAGTAAGGTACTGACGGTTGTGTAGTATCAAGAAATTTATATTTATAAGCAAGAAGTTGGTGTATAATGTGAGCCACTTGGTCATGTCTGTGTTTATAATCTGAGTTGACAATAGACTTGCACGATCCTGTATTATTATTATTACTTTTTTTATTATGCTGGAAGGCAGGCAATCCTTCGGATTTCCTGATGATAAGAAATTAACGTCGCCTATAGACACCAAAGGTGGTAAATGTGCGTTGCCAACCTGAGGCCGGGTTGGTAGGCCTCGAGCAAAAGTAAGTTAACCGGCTACCCTACCCTCCGAACCGAAACACGTAATAACGTCATGGCGGCAGGGCAGGAATAGGTAAGGCGGTGGTAGCAATCCAAGTGAGTCGCTGCGAAGCTCTACCACCTAGTCAGATGTCACAGTGTTAGTGATGGTTAGCCTATGCTCGCCTTTTACGAGCTGCCTATAATTTGATAGTTATTCTGGTATGACGTACATGGTTATACAAAGTATTACATACTAGAAGCCCGTCCCAACTTAGCAGGGATGGACAAATATCTATTTTATAATACGTATAAAACTTCCTCATAAATCACTCTATCTATTAAAAGAAACTGCGTCAAAACTCGTTGCCCTGTTTTAAAGATACACTATAGCAGGGGTGGGCAAATTCTTTTGACCGCGGGCCGGTAAATTAAAAAAAATCTAGTGGCGGGCCAGTAAATTATAATTAATCTTGAGGCGGGTCGGTTTATTAAGACACCTAAAATAGCAGTAAATATTACGATTATAAAACGTTGTATAAAGATAACATAAGGCATTTTTTTTAATTTTACAATACTTTATTAAAATGAAATCTATTAATGAAGTCTTAACATATGAAATACGCACTATATATGTTTGAAGTATCGATTCAGTATCTTAATTGTTCAAATTTCATTAATTTCATCATTTTTTTAAGGAGGTTCATATTTTTTCTAAAAAACCCCTCGGCGGGCCGGATTAAAACCTCTCAAGGGCCGGATCCGGCCCGCGGGCCGTAATTTGCCCACCCCTGCACTATAGCATACATAGGGATAGACAGAAGAAGCAACTTAGTTTCATACTATGTAGTGATAAGCTAAATACTCACATGCTTACTTAACCCTAGGATTTTACTTTGGTTATGCATTTAGTAAATACTAGCCGTTCCGTCGAACTTTATCCCACCCGTTTAGTTTGTATGGGAAAAATTAACATGTTGTTTTTCCTAGTTTTCTCACAGTCGAACGGGATAAACAGTATCCTTTGTCCGTTTCCTGGTTCTCAGCTACCTTAATTTTTACCAAATCGGTTCAGTTCTTCTTGAGTATAAACAGTGTAACTAAAACAATCTTCTTTTATATATATAGACTAGCTGACTCGGCAGACGTCGTTTTAGTAAATTTTTAATGTGATTTTAGTAAAAAAAATTGGGGTGAGTCACCCTTATTACTTAAGGGTATGCAAAATAGATGTTGGCCGATTCTCAGTACTACTCAATATGCTCACAAAATTTCATGAGAATCAGTCAAGCCGTTTTAGAGGAGTTCAATCACGCACACTGTGACACGAGAATTTTATACATTAGATTAAGAGGAAAGAATATTTCTATGTTTTTTTACTTCGTACACTCCTATCCATCTTCAAATAACTTTATCACGACGTTACGTTTTGTTTGTTATCGTAGAGTCACTAAATAAATTATATTGTCACGGTGACCGACAAATTTAACGGTAAGTATATCTTCAATGTTACGAAGATCGTTATAGCTTATTTTATTATTATCGCCTTTGTGGTCCAGCGGTTCCGTTGTCGGGCTTGACTCCTTGAGGTCCCGGGTTCGAATCCCGGGTCGGGAAACAAAAAGAAAATTTGGTTTTTTCAATTTTCAATTGGGTATGTGCCAGCTTGGCGATAGGCTTGCCACCTATCACATTGTGGAACTTAGTGTCTTCGGCTAGTCGTGGGTGCCCTAGTTGTGCCTCTGCCTACCTCTTCAGGGATATGAGCGTGAAGATGCTAACTTTACATTTATTATTATTATTATCAACTCTTTATTGTACACAATAGATATTACAAAAAAGTACCTAAAATTAAATAAAACAAAGTTCCCCGCGTGCGTTGGTCCGAATTCCTTTGCAGAATAAACCATCTGCCTTTCTGCCAAGCAGCTCGAAAAAGGCGAGCATAGGCTTACCGTCACTAACACCTTGACATTAGATTAGGTGGTAGAGTTTCGTAGCGACTCGCCCGGTTTACATATTCCTGTTCCCATAACGTCAGTGTTTGCTGTCGACGTGTTTCAATTCGAAGGATAAGGTAGCCGGTAAACTTACTTTTTCTCGAGGCCTTGTTAGGCCTCAAGCAAAAGTATAACCACTAAGTTTAATAAACTACTATTACTAGAACTTAAACTTAGTACTATAAACTACTAAGTTTAAGTTCTAGTAATAGTTCTAGTAGTAATTATAAAATAAAAAATTATAAGTGATACGTAAAACAGTACATGTGCTTCTTCATTTAAAAATATGAGAAATGTTTTTTACTCTTGTTCTATAAATACCTACTGACACTAGCTGAACGTACAGTAGTAGCACAGTATAAAGAATTCTACCTACCAGCAGTCCAACTCCTTTGTTATTGATTCATGCCGACATTTTATATACCTACTCACGTCAAGTCAGTCAAGGGACAGGGTTGTCAAATAATAACATTTTAAACATTTCATCTAAAAGTTTTATTTTAAAATGGCAAACAAAAAATGTGAAGTTAATAATGAAACCGATGATGGTCTTGCTGAAGTTTCGTCCACAAAATTTTCATCCACAGTGGACGAAACGACACCTTTTATTTTATGATTTTTTTCACCGCCGATTCGTTCACTATCAAATTATTGAAGTTGTTTAGTACAGTCAGATGAAAAAGTTGTTTGCTAATGAACAATATAATAACAAAAAAAACATAATATATATGTGACAACAGCTACATTGATTTGGCATTACCTACTTACTATTTTTTTTTAATCACAGATATAATCAATTTGAATTTGTTTTACCCACTTTAACTTTATACTAATTACTATTACGTTTCACCTTTGTACACCTAAGTTATAT
>NJDD01002117.1:116891-149984 GCA_002245505.1 Calephelis nemesis
TACTAACTATATACTTCTTATCCCAGATTACACTTCTACTCAAGAGTATTCTTGTTTTCCAGACTCTTTATATTACTTTTGGATTAATTTACTTTGTTCAAGTGTTTAAAGAAAAGCAAAATTGAATTATAAAACAACTTCGAAATTATCGTGTCCTACGACGTCGTCAATATGTATCACTTGAAATAATTAATACAAATATTTATTGTTCATATTGAATCATAAAGGTTAGAAGTTTAAGTTCTATTTCCGCATTTTCATTAACATAGCTTAGTACGAGAATGATTCTTACCTCATCTGACGGAAAGTGAAGAAAAGGTCAAATTCCATATACCTACTGAACAAGAAGGTGCCTGTTTTCTCTTTCTGTAAAAATGTTTTAAGTTTATAATGATGTAAAAAAAAAACCAAGTAAGCTTTTTAAAATATCTACATGTGTAGGTAAAACAATTGAAGTAGTTCCACTTTAAAATTGAATATAAGGAATTTTTACCAAGCGCTGGCGGTGAAAAGAAATCGCATATATTTTTAATAACCTAACTAGTTTCAATTTTACAGGGATGAAAAGAACTAATCGTTTCAAAGTTTTTAGATTGAACCCCAGGGGATTCAAAACCGCAAACTAGTTCAATTGAAAGGTGGCAGCCCTATCAATAGCAGATGTAAAAACATGCCCCCTGTGGCCGGCTCGTATTGAAAATAAATATCTCGTCATGGGCTAGGCAAATAAACTCTTCCAACCTACTTTTATATTTAGCCCAGCAGATTGGTTTTACTGCTCGCTTTCCTTATACATCGAGGATGAAACTAATTGAGGACGGCTTCAATAATAAATGCAATATTCTCATTCGGATACAATGTATTTAACCATTTACAAAATAATCCTTGGACAAATTGCATGAAATGGTCATGATTATATGTTTTACACATTTTGGGGATAGTCAAATGTGTAGTAGTACTATTTAAATTATGCGCTTCGGCTATATTCGTCAAGTTTCAGATATCCGAATGAATTTTAAAGATATAGAGTTGTTCTTACATAATTAACCATTTCGCTTAAATTTAGATTGGGTCAGCCAATTCGAAATAAAAGTATGAAGTGTCAAAACAGTAAAAATTGTAAAGCCGAAGCGCATAGTTTAAATAGTAGTACCTACTATAAGTTCATTTAAAACTATCGCAATACATAAATGCAATTCATTTTTATGGATTCTTATTATTTTTATGGCAAAAGAGATGGAATAAGCACGTGGCTCCTCTGATGGTAAAAGACAGCATTAGATATTATAAACGTTGTAGGTGCGTCACTGTCCTATGGCTGGGGTGTTAGAAGAATTGTGCGAGTCTGGTAGCATACAGTTATAATGGCCGCAGGAATATGTAAGGCGGTAAATCCCTCCTGTCGAGATTGCTGCACATCATTCTATCACCAGCGGTCTTGTTGGTAATGTTCTACATTTCACTTAAGCCAACCGGCTTCCCTTTTTACAGCATCGTCACGGCTTTCTAACTTGAGATAAGTAAATTAATTCTTCATTCAAGTAATCGTCAGTAACTAATAACCAAATGCTGTAGGCTATAAAATACAAGGAATGTGTGATTCTGTATCGTTGAGCAAGTTGCTGTACAGCACTCTACCACCAGTATCTTGTTTTTTTTTAAGATATTGGAAGGCAAACAAGCAGATGGATTTCCTGATGTTAAGAAATTCACGCCTCCTAGTGACACCAAAGTGGTAACGGTGCGTTGCCAACCGGCAAGCGCTGACATTATGTCGGCAAAATAGGTAAGGCGGTGGTACCAATCCGAGCGAGTGGCTGCTAGACTCTACCACCTAGTCAGATGTCACGGTGTTAGTAGCGGTGAGCCTATGCTCGCCTTTTACGTCTATTCTACTAATTGAGCCCGGACCAACACGGGATATATTCGATATAGCCGTGCAAGTTGCTGTACAGCACTCTACCACCAGTGATCTTGTTATACCTTGCTTGCCTCTTACAAACTGTCAGGCAGGATGGCGGATGGTTTTTTCTATATAGAGGACAACGAGGGTAAGAAAAAAGAAGACTACGAATGTTACTGACACTCTCAAGGTTTAGTGTCACTTACATCGTGACCTCAAACTAGGTGATAGGTTTGGCGATGACATACTCGGGCAGACAGAGATTAGTAAATAATATAGTATTGTCTTTGGGGCAGAGTACTTGGAGTCTTAGGAGATTTTGGAGCTACTTCTGCGTTTCAGTGCTCGTTATTGTCGTTATCGGGTTTAGCTAATGGTAGATACACCATTGGTCGGACCTCTGTGGCCTAACGGTCCAGGTGTTAGAATTGACTACATGAGATCCTGGGTTCGATTCCCGGGTTGGGCAACAAAAAGAATATTTGGTTTTTCCAGTTTTCTAATGAAAAAAATGTTGCTCGGGATTGGATATATATATCCGGTACGCGATAGGCTTGCCACCGATCAGTTATCACACTGTGGGACTTAGTGTCTTCGGCTAGTCGTGGGTGCCCTGATTGTTCCTCTGCCTACCTCTTCGGGGATATGGGCATGAAGATACTTACTTACTTACCATTGGTTAATAATAAGTGTGCTAATCACCTTCCAAGCAATTTATAAGTAGCGTTAAGATATTTACATAAAATTTTAGCTCTATAATTCAAGACCAAGGTTTCAAATGGTCAAGTAACCGTCCAAGGTAATAACCGTCAAAGGAATAATATTGCCATTTTTATGCTAATAGGTATGTAACAACTAGGTGACCCGGCAAACGTTGTTTTGACACATAAATTATTTCCTTCGAGAATAGAAAATTACTAAAGTACTAAAATGAGTATTTTTATTAAATAAAGGGTAAAACAGATGCGCCTGAAACATCTATGGTGTCGGTTTTCTTTTACCACCAAGAGAGTCAAGATTTTGTTCGCTATGCTCTTACATAAAAATAGAGGTAGTATTTTCAACTCCTAACCACAAAATAATGTCAAAAAAGTTAAAGAAAAGGTGGTGCACCAAGGGTTGATCGATAAGAAGTATGAAAAACTAGCTGTTGCCTGCGGCTTCGCCCGCCTTTCCACAGGAACCCGTTGTGCGATCGTGATTAAAAGTAGCCTATATATTAATCCAGGTCACAATATATTTGTGTTCCAAATTTTAGACAAAACTGTTCAGTCATTCGAACGTGAAAGATAACAAAAATATTATTAGTAGGATAGTTAACATCCTATTCTCACACCTTATTAAATATCATAAAAAACTGTCAAGCCGTTTCGAAGGAGTATTATTTGTATACATTAGCTAGCTTCCACCGGCGGCTTCTCCGGCGTGTCTTAATATACAAAATATTTTTAAAAAAATTGTAATATAAGTGTCATTCTGATGTGTAATCTATGTTACTATGAAGTTTCATCTAAAAATCAGTTTAGTAGTTGTTTGTGTAAGCAAGTAATTTAATCCGTTCATTCTCTTCAACTTTCTAATTTAGAAGCATAAAAAAGTATCTTCACACCCATATCCCCGAAGACAAAGGCAGAAGACGAAAGCAGAGGCACAACCAGTGAACCCTCGACTAGCCGAAGGCACTAAGTCCCACAATGTAAAAGGTGGCAAGCCTGTCACCAACCGGGCTCTTATCCAATCCCAGGCAACTTTATTTTATTACAAAATTTGAAAAATTGGATGTAAGGAATAAAAGTATTTGTAAAAATGATGCTAATAAATATGACTGCCAAAATATATCATAACTTTGTAGTTTTAGTTTCTAAACCACTTACATTTTCTATACTACTTTCACGTAATCTTCAATTATAATTATATAGTGTAATGTAAATTAAAATTAAAATTTATTCCATGTTACGATTTTAAACGTTATTTTAATTACCCTTATCCTTATTACAATTACAATACCATTCTAGTAGAGTTTTTTTTATAATGTATGCATGCATTTTTTGTTCATTAAAATATTAATAAGTACTTAACGAATAGTACAGACATTTAAGTATTTTGCTAGAAATGGAAAAATAGAGATTATAAGACTTTTTTCTTTGGACTTACTAACAATGCGCTTACACTTGAAAGAAGTAAATAGATGCTAAGTTTCTAAGCACTTTCCTATTCTTGAAACTAAATGCAGAACTTTCCTTTGTCTCCGTATATTCTAAGAAGTGGTAGGTACAACGATACACCTACGATTAGCCAAATGTATTCACTGTCCAACAGTGATTGTTGGTATACCTATCGACAACCAAGCGCATATCTAATCTTAGGTATTTTTTTATAATATCTAAGTGTAACAAGACAACTAAAATCACTCTCCTGTTGGTAATAGACGTTATAGATAGACCTCGGGTTAGACGGTCTCGGGTTCGAACTCCGAGTCGGACAAAAAAAAGAAAATGCGTTTTTCCAATTTCTGAATATATAAAATAGCTTTGCCCGGGATTGGATATGTTCTCGGTTAACTATAGACTTGCCACCACAAAGTAGAACTAAGTATCTTCGGCTTACTTACGTATTCTAGTTGTACCTCTGCCTACCTCTTACGGGATACGGGAAGATACTTAATTTTTTAACTTTTTACAAATTGCTATTTACAAATTTTTTTATCGCCTCTGTGGTCTAGCGGACTTGACTGCATGAGGTCTCGGGTTCGAATTCCGGGTCGGCCAACAACAAGAAAATTGGATTTTTCCAATTTTCTAATGAAAAAAAAAGGTTGGTCGGGATTGGAAATGTGCCCGGTTTGCGATAGGCTTGCCACCTATCACATTGTGGGACTTAATGTCTTCGGCTAGTCGTGGGTGCCTTGGTTGTGACTCTGCCTACCTCTTCGGGGATATGGGCGTGAAGATATTTTTTTTTCTTTTTACAAATATTAAACATAAAATTACACGTCCAGACAAAGCCACAGAATTTGCCTAGTGTCAGTAAAAACAATACGACTCTATGATGACAAACATAAGCTTATCGCAGACAATAGGCGGTGAATATATCTCGATGGCTGTTCGTATACTTCGAAATACACCGCCTATCATTTCAACATGAGCTTAAAGCATAAGCTGGTATTATTCCGTTCAATTTTATACAATTCATGCTACTTTTTAACCGACTCTAAAAATATGTTTACAGTTACTCTGTATGTTTTTAACCTGCAACAGAAAAAGAGGGGTATTATAAGTTTGACGTGTATGCGTCTGTTGCATGCAGTGAAAGGATGGACTGATTTCGATGCGAATTTTATGTTTTAAAGCTGACGAGATTAACATTGTTCTTAGCTACATTATTTGTCATTTAGGCTAGGTTTACTATTTTTTTTATTTTAGTGTTACATGAGATTGTAACGTGGCAATTATGAATGGATTTTGATGATTCTTTTTTCGTAGTCGGAAAATGGTTTTTGAATGTAATTTTTTGCTCACTATTAATAAAGTCAGAGTCGAGTATTTTCATTTTTAATTAAACGATTTTTATTACAAGATCTCAAACAAGCAAATCCTCAAGATGGTAGGACGACACTACGGGTCCGGGACCATTAGTCATGTATTCAAATCCCTACCCGACTTTTGCAAAACAGATCATGAGCACTGACATAACTCCAGTAGGAATATTTTTTTTTTGTTTAAGCTGTCAAATTCGTCTTAGCTAATCTACCTAATTCACTCCTTGTAACTAAGACTATTTTTGTTTCAGACTTTTTTTGATTCCACAAGGACGAAGTCACGGGCACCTCGTTATACCTCCACCCTACGTTTTTTGGGATATGAAAAGATACTTTTATGTTTGATAGAATTCATCTTGCATTCGCGAAGTAGCATACAACGTCCATTACAACAAAAATAATATTCACTTGGAAATTTCTTTGTCCGTTGGTTTATTAATTCCTGTGTTTAAAATAGACCACGGTATAAAGGTTACATGTCAATACAAACTGACATTACGATAACGTTATATCAGCATCAGAGTCCACGTTATCCTGTCGTTAAACAAACTTCTTAGTTCCCCGTGTTGGTCCGGGCTCCTTAGCAGAATAGACAATCTGCCTTTCTGCCAGGCAGCTCGTAAAAGGCGGGCATAGGCTTAATGTCACTAACACCGTGACATCTGACTAGGTGGTAGAGTTTCGCAGCGACTCACCCGGATTGGTACCACCGCCTTACCTATTCCTGCCGCCTTAACGTCAGTGCTTGGACCTGTTCCGGTTCGGAGGGTAAGGTAGCAAGCAAGCTTTTTTTTTGCTCGAGGTCTAACATCTCTGCCTCAGGTTGGCAACGCACCATTGTCACATTTGGTGTCTCTAGGCGGCGTGACTTTACCATCAGGAAAACCGTCTGCTTGTTTGTCCCATGTCATAAAAAAAACTTTCGAGGGTTCACACGACTTGTTCAAAACAATGACTCTCCACATACTTTTTGTTTTCATTCAGACGACCTTTGTTGATTAAAAACAATATGGCGACTTAAATGAAAGAAATCATGTAGCGTGTGATTTTTATATTATTTAGATTGCAACAACATACTTGGGGCATTGTTTCAACAGTTTGAAGTAGGAGTAGATCAAGGATCTTGATTAAAATGTATGTGTTTACTTAGTTTATTTTTTAATTAGAAGTTTAAAACAGCAATATTTTAATAATAATTTTACAAATGATCGCTTTGTGACCTAGTGGCCTGATGTTAGACTAGACTCGTGAATCCCGGGTTAAGCAAAAACTGTTTTTTTTTTTCAATCATTACATAGTATAAAACAAAATTACTTTCCGCTGTCTATCCTTATGTATGCTTAGATCTTTGAAATTTTCTTAACAGATTTTGATGTTTTTTTTTAAAATAAATTGACAGAGTTAACATGTATAATAAAACATAGAAGCTTGTCCACCGGAACTATTTAAAGGAAGGCTGATTTATTTAGCTAATACTTGACCATTTTTTTTACAGTTTTATTTTCACCGTCACAAAGTCTAACAGCACTGTCGTATTCCAGTCATGAGGGTAGCTTATCAGTAAGCTTACTCACGCAAGAGGCGGTACTCAGCCAAGTTGGCAACGCATTTGGCTTTACCAAAAAATCATGTATATTTCCTTCCATAATGAATCCGTCTCTTAGTCTTCCAATATCATTAAAAAACACCAATTAACAACAGTATCAGCTTCATTTCTTTCAGCTTTTTATTCCTTTGCTGACATAAGAATCACCTTGTTAAAAATATATTGAAGGCAACATCATTAGCCCTAAAACATGCTGTAGTTAAAGTGATGGTTTATCTCTGAGAAATAACTGTCAGATGTAAAGATAGGTAGCTGAATTGGAGCGCAGTAGCAAACGATTAACATTTTATTAGCTACAAGATGTCTTCGTCAGCGTAGAATAGTTGCCATTTTCATAAAACTTTCATCGGCTCTGTGGTCTAGCGGTCTGATGTCGGACTTAACTGCTTTATGTCCCAGTTTCGATCCAGGGTCAGGAACCAAAAAAAGAAAAAAATGTATATTTTCAAATAAATGTAACGTAATCGATTAACATTTTATTATCTACAAGCTGTTTTCCCGCGACTGTAGAATAGTTACGATTTTCATAAAAACTTTCATCGTCTCTGTGTCAGACTTGACTGATTGAGGTCCCGGGTTCGATCCACAGGTGAGGCTACAAAAAAAGGAAAGAAAAATATATATTTTGAATTTTCAAATAAAATATGTACCCGATTGGCGGTAAACTTGCCACCTACCACATTGTGGGAATTCGTGTCTTGCGTTAGTCGTGGGTGGGTTTTGGTTAATTTAAAAAAGACAGCATGCTAGAATAAGTTTAGTTGTGAACAGCAGAATCACTACCACTTTCATTAAACAAAGAAAGAAACATTAGGTACCTACCTATATAAAATTATGATTACTTTTATAAACATGGAACATACAATGTATCTTTTTTCCTCGTGTCTAAAGAATTAATACGCAATAATTCTTTAATAAAGAAAGCTGTTTGGATTTCTCTGAAATCGTAATAAAAGAAAGTTTCTGACGAATTTTCTTTGTTAAACTTTGTAAGCAGTGTAACCGATACTTCGTCATGTTATTTTATGAACTTCTTAACCTTAAATATTCACGGCCTATTCTTAAACGGTACATGGAAAGAACCGGGCAATAAATCCAAGGTTTTACATACTTTCTTACAATTACCTTTATTAATTTTCCCCGTGTTGGTCCGGGCTCCTTTGAAGAATAGACCATCTACGTTCCTATCAGGCAGTTCGTAAAAGGCGAGCATAGGCTTACCATCACTAACACCGTGACATCCTTCATGGTGGTAGAGTTTCGCAGCGACTCCCCCAGATTGGTACTACCGCCTTACCTATTTCTGTCGCTATAACATCAGTACTTGCCGTTGACGTGTTCCGGTTCGGAGGGTAAGGTAGCCGGCAAACTTACTTATGCTTGAGGTCTAACATCCCGGCCTGAGGATGGTAATAAACCATTACCACCTTTGATGTCTCCAAGCGGCCTGAATTTCTTACCATCAAGAAAACTGTCTGTTTGTTAGCCTTCCAATCAGAATCAGAATCAGAATATTCTTTATTCACATGAACCATACAAGTGGTATTTGTGCGCGTCGACATTTTTTTAAACTACCACCGGATCGGAATCGCGGCCTCACACTGAGAAGATCCGGCGAAAGAAACTCAGCGGGCTTGTCTTTTTTCAATAATAATATTTACAATATAATCTAGCTTAAAAATACAAATTACAATCTAATTTTAACTTAAATAAAAGGTACAACAAATTACATTACAAATTGCAGTGGGAGATTGAAATCTCTATCCCCAAGCATGTTCATCTTCCAAATAATCTGAACCTTTTTGACATAATTTTGCTTTGATACATTTTTTAAACTTATTAATAGGTATATCTCTAATATCATTGGGCAGCTTATTGTAAAAACGTATACATTGACCGAAAAAGGATTTACTAATTTTGTGAAGACGAGTTTTGTATACGGCTAGATTATTTTTATCTCTCGTATTTACATTGTGAACATCACATTTTTTTGTAAACATACACAGATTTTTTTTGACATACATTAAATTCTCATAAATGTATTGAGAACTGCAGGTTAAAATATTTATTTCTTTGAATTTTTCACGCAGGGAATCCCTTACATTAAGATTATAAATAGCTCTAATGGCTCTTTTTTGTAATACAAATATAGTACTTATATCTGCAGAATTTCCCCAAAAAAGTATCCCGTAAGACATCACGATAATAACAAGGAAAAAATAAGTAAATTACATGTCTTTGTAATGGTTGTTAGTTTGTTTAGGTTATTTAAAGTTCAAACATCCATCAGATTGTTTTCCTTTTAAAACTATAAAAAAGAACATTCTATATATGTATACTAAACTCGACTAATATTAGACTAAACTCGAAATATGACTCACTATCAAGCTTTATAATATAAGGATTATAACCCCAATTTCACGAATGTAACCCAGTAACTGCAGTAACAATACACATAAACTAATAAGGATTTCAGGGTTCTTCCCACATCAAATGGATTTACGTCAACGCGGCCATTATGCCCAAAATAACCGGCGAACACGCGAGCTTTAGCCGCTAGAATAGCATGTCAATCAATTCCGTTTGTGATCGCTACACTTTGACTTTGTTACGTAAATTGAACAGCAAAAAACTGAAAGTTAAATGCCTAACGTTATTTTACTGTTAGTTTTTGAAGTGAAAACTTCTATAGCGGCGTTGCACACTTTTTTTGTAATGGGTGGAAACTTCTAAACTCGCGTCAGGACCCGTGACCTGATTGAAAGTTCGTAAGACGGATGGAGAGTAAACAGCCGACGCGGCGTAGGAGAGGAAGTATCCCTCTCTCTTTCTACGGCGCGGCGAAAATTTATGACTGAGCCTGCTGTTTGGTTTAGACGGCTTAGGGCCCTTGCCCGAATGTTCATGTTGTCATGTTAGTGTACGATAGCGCAATAAATGAATATTGTATTACCACATAAATGATAGTACTTTCATACCGATAGTTAAAGCAATTCGTGCAAAATTATTCCCTAACCATTCCAAAATATCAAAAATGCACAACGTAACTATTCAAGTTTTCACTTCTGTCGGTACTCCCGGAGTACAACCCGTCGTTTTTTTGTATACCTAGTAGGGGAGCCCAAGACTTAATCAAAACATTAACCGTCTTATTAATAAACATGGAATAACATAGGAGTAAAATTACGTTTATATTATAGTCTCTAACACATTGTAATAAGTAGATACTATGATGACAGGTTGAACTTCGGATTACTTTAGTCCATGTTTATTAATAAGAAAGACTATTAATGTACAAGTTGACTTTGCTGCTGGTCAGAGACAACCGTCGCTTAAAGATATAAACCATTGATATTACTGGCGTTGGTATTTTATAACCGATATCTCAGGCCACGTGCGCATTAGACCTATCACCTAGGAAATAAGTTTATAGGTATAATTTTAAAATATTACTTATTTATAGTTCTTACTTTATTTTTGATAAATCTTTCATTTTATCAGAAATTTTCAAACATATGCAGTCTCGTTAATAAATATAGACTAAAGACTCCAATGTTCCACCTGGGAATATAGTTTTTATTACAATGTGAAACATACCACTATGATGGTGATTCTACTGTTCTAAAACTAAATTAATTTTAGATGCATGCTTTCCTTTTCAAATGAAACAAAAACAAAAGAGATGGAATATTTTAGATATGTAAGTTAGTCCGGACATGTCTAATTGTGATGTTTTAAATCAACGTTTTCCGAGTGATAGATTACACATCTTTGGAATGTCTTGTCCGGAGTAATCTGATAGAACTAAAAGTGTGTTGTCTCTTTCTATTTCTTTCGTTGGGAAAATATAGCGATAACTAAAATGATTTTAATGAGTGTGCAAAAAAAATCACCATTATCAACATCATTTCCTCTTGCAGCTTACTTAATTAATAAGATATGTTTATAATTCAAAAATCGTTGCAGTTGTAAAATGCTATTTCAACTTAATTTTGTATGGAGTGTTTTCTCAGTAGATTAAAAAATACTGAATAACCAGTTATTACAGAGCTACAATATGATACATAAAAATAAAATAAAACATCAAACCCCGACTCCAACTATTTTATTGGGTTGGGTATGTCGCGATTTGATAATAATTTTTCGAAAGAAAACAAATTATTCCGAAATGGTCTCACATAAATTTTATCACTATCCTACAAGTACCTACTCAGTTTTTGAAATAATTTTGCACTTATTTTGACGACCTCATTATTGAAGTGAAAAATTTATCGCCTCTGTGGTCTAGCGGTTCAGTTGTTGGACTTGACTGCATGAGGTCCCAGGTTCGAATCCTGGGTCGGGCAACATAAAGAAAATTCGGTTTTTCCAATTTTCTAATAAAAAAAATGTTGCTCGGGATAGGATATGTGCCTGGTTAGCAATAGGCTTGCCACCTATCATATTGTGGCATTTAGTATCTTCGGCAAGTCGTGGGTGCCCTGGTTGTGCCTCTGCCTACCCCTTCGGGGATATGGGCCTGAAGATACTTTTTTTTTACTTTTTTAAAAATGTATCGGTCGGATCATGATAAAATTAACGACCGTCTCTGAATCATGACATCCCCATCCCCCGTGTTGGTCCGGGCTCCTTTGAAGAATAGACCATCTGCCTTCCTTGCCATGCAGCTCGTAAAAGGCGAGCATAGGCTTACCGTCACTAACACCGTGACATCCGACTAGGTGGTAGAGTTTAGCAGCGACTCGCCCGGATTGGTACCACCTCCTTACCTATTCCTGCCGCCATAACGTCATGACGTGTTCTGGTTCGGAGGGTAAGGTAGCCGGTAAATTTACATTTGCTCGAGGCCTAACATCACGACCTCAGGTTGGCAAAGCACCATTACCACCTTTGGTGTCTCTAGGCAGCGGGAATTTCTTACTATCAGGAAATCCGTCTGCTTGTTTGCTTTCTTATAACATAAAAAAAATATCTTTCTAAAAAAGAGTCATTAAAATGGGATTGCTATTAACAGAGTAATCGCGTAACAAACATACAAAAAAACCTACAGTCGAATTAAGAACCTGTAGGGTCACTCTTGAACCTCGATGTATGCAATATTAGAAATTTGAATAAATTAATATGTTATTGTAGGCACCCTTGAACACTATACTGGCGAATTATTAACATTTAATTAATAGTAAACAATAAAGTATGTTATCGGATTCGACGAATTTATTTGTAACTATATGTTTATAATCCGTTAGTATCTTCACGCCCATATCTCCGAAGAGGTAGGCAAAGGCTTGTGCCAGGGCACCCACGACTAGCCGAAGACACTAAGTCCCACAATATGATAGGTGGCAAGACTATCGCCAAGCGGGCACATATCCAATCCCGAGCAACCTTTTTTTTATTATAAAATTGGAAAAACCCTATTTTCTTTTTTGTTGCCCGACTCAGGATTCGAACCCGGGACCTCGTGCATTCAAGTCCAACACCTGAACTGCTAGACCGCAAAGGCGACAATAAATCCGTTAGTACTGTGCTCAAAAGTACCTTACATGACATACGATTCCAATTTTCTGTTCTCATGATGTCGAGATTCGAAAGTAACCCTACTGCTCCTTTTCGGAGTCAGTTAAACGTACTAATAAAACTGTTCCCATTTCCCGTTGTAACATTGAATTAGTTTGTAGTTCACATGTTGAGTCACGTGCGAACTGATCCATGTTTATATTTGGGCTGCAATTTGGCGAAGCTCACTGACGCCTACAATTTATAATTGCCGCAATATGTATAAGGACTAGTGGTCGCCCGTTAGTCGAAATTCGGTCATAACAAATTTTAATATCTTGTTGATAAGAACGCCATCTTCAGTTCTCAAGACCAACTACTTTGTTTACTGTGATCTTTTATCGTTATCATCAATATATTTGTTTGTGTGTATCAAATGCATGGTAGTGTGGGTAATGTTTTATTTATTGATTTAATTTACTTTATAAGCATTATTTTTGTAAAATTGTATTTGCGTTCTGCACTTCTACACATAAACTATAAGTAAGCCAAATTTTATACTCCTGAGCGCAATTTTCGTAATAAGAGATCCAAGGTTGGCATCACGTATTAATATATAACTAGATGGTATTCCACTCGATTCCATCTTCCAAGATTTCTTTATAATTTGAAGCCATTTTAACCGACTCCAAAAAAATTCTCTTCTTCTCCAAAAAGGTTCTCAATTCTACTGTATTTTTTTTTGTTTTTTGTATTTTTTTGTAACGCGATTACTCCGTCAATAGCCAACCGATTTTGATGGTTATTTTTTAGAAAAATATAAGATTCCGAGGCGGTCCTATATTTTACGAGGTTCGAGTTATACTTAATACGTGTTGATCCGGGCTCCTTTGCAGAATAGACCATCTGACTTCCTGCCAGGTAGCTCGTGAAGGGCGAGCATAGGCTTACCGTCACTAGCACCGTGACATCCTACTAGGTAGTAGAGTTTCGCACCGACTCGCCCGGATAGGTACCACCGCCTTACCTTTTCTGCCGCCATAACGTTAATGCTTGCCTTTAAGTACCACTTTTGGTGTCTCTAGGTGGCGTGAATTTCTTACCATCAGGAAATCCGTCTGGTTGTTTGCATTCCAATATCATAAAAAAATACACTAACCTATGATGAGGTTATCAAGATAAGTGATAATTTAGTGTAATGTGGGACCATTTCGGAAACATTTGCTAACATTCGAAAAAAGAATTCGAAATTCGAAAAATCACGACGGTGTAACATGAATGAAATACCAAGTTTTTTGAAGTTTACTGCGCTTATTTATCTATAATATAAAAATGAATTGCTAAATGTGTTGGTAAGAGCATAACTTGCGAACGACTGAACCGATTGGGCTAAATTTTTTTATAATGTTAGTTATTATTAGAAAAGGTTCTTATGAAGACAAAAACCGGGAAAGTTGCAGGTGAAATGGGAAAAACAATACTTTATTTTTCCCCTAACAAACTGAACGGGTGAAACGAAGTCCACCGAGGCAGCTAGTAAATTATAAAAAATAAATCAAATTATAATCTTTATAATTCCTCGTTGGTTGAAAGATTAGGTTAGGATATCGAATAACTACGAAGCTTGGGTTCGATTCCTGATGTTGGCATACATTTGTGTGACGATCATCTACATGTCTGCATATCCGGATCTAGGAGTTTATTAAACGTATGGTACCTATTTTAGTATATCTATGTATCAGAATCGTTAATCAACACCCATAACACAAGCATACATTTTGCTTACTTTGGGGTTAGATTTAATTTGTGTAACTTGTCCAGGCTTATTTATATTTTGATTGAAATGTCAAAATCGTTAATCTTTTATGCTACTTCCACACGTTTGCCGCTTGCCACAAACTAATACCTATAAAAACGCTTGGATAAATTACGTGATCCTAACTGGGTTATCCATACATTTGTGTGTGTGTTTTAAAAAAGCAAACATGACGGACGTCCAGCTGTCGTCAGCTAATAAAATTTGATTTAACTTTTTTTCATTAAAAAACGAAAATAAAAGTAAACGACAATGTCAGGCAAGACGGTAGATGATAAAACTTTTACTTTCTTTTAAAATCGTTTAATTGGGTACTTTTTTATCTCTGTGATCTTTGTTTTTGGTATTGCAAATGCTGGGTGTTGGTTCCAAGAATAAAATTTTATCAGTAGACTAGATACGCACTTTTATTAATTGAAAATACGTAGGGCCCAATTCAACGTGTGAAGGCATCATCCATACCTTGGTGACCAAATCAAAATGACCTTGGTCAAAAAATTTGTTTGAAACCAATAAAAATTTAGATTAAATTCATGTTTTATACGGATACAGCCCAATGTTTGACCAAACCCAAATTGGACCACCAAAAAAGGTTTATCTCTTAAACTATTATTTCGTAACTTTGTAGAGCTATCGAAATTGAGGGTACTTCCAGAAAACCACTATCAAATATCAACTGTACCTTTTGTTTGAGTTTACAAAGTTGCAAACAATCCTGCACTATGCAATGCAAACGATAGAGACGGACGAGTTGATTCTTACTTCCTGCCAATAACGTGCCCTGATAGCATATCTGCCAACAGATTATATTGTTCTAAAAATACTTCAACGAACAGACAAAGCAGTTGGCAAGATAATAATTATTTAAATAAAATAGTTTTCATAAAGGAAATTAATTTATATTCATGTGGAAAGAATGACAGATAAAAGATTGTCAAAACAGGTACACTATACAAAAGTACAGTACTAGGTACTACTTAAATTAAGAGCTTTGGCTTTACATTTTTTACTCTTTTTACACTTTATGATTTTATTTTTTAAATTGGCTGACCTAATCTAGATTTAAGCAAAATGATTAATTATGTGTAATATACAACAACTCTATATCTGTTCTGACGCGAGTTAGGAAGTTTTTACCCATTCCAAAAAAAGCGCGCAACGCCGCTAAAGAAGTTTTCACTTAAAAAATAAAGGTTTTTTTAAAATCGGTTAACAAATGACGGAGAAATACAACAAAAAAATATGATTTCTCCACGTTGTTATTCTGTGCATAAAGTCGACTTGAGAACCTTATTGAAGTTATAAAACTTGATCTTATCACAGTTTTCTATAAAACAATGATCACCTCACCAGATATTGATATAACTTTGAAGGTATTGTTTTGCAACTTGTCCGCCTGTCAACGTGCGGTGTTATGAAAATCAAAACCGGTTTCGAAAATATATCAATTGAAAGTCCTCGTAAAGGATAGCGCCCATTCGGACGGGCCGGGACGGGGCGCATCATAATAATCCGCCTAAATCGCTTGCATGCATTTTGTATGGAGAAACGCCCACTAAGCCGGGGCGCATCGGCGCTAATTTAATTCCGCGAAGCACCCCGCGCGCCTTCCCCGATGCGGCCTACAATGACCAAAGGTTAATTTATAATTAAGAATAAAGCACTCACTGCATTTTAATGCTAAAGTTTCGTATGACACCTACTAGAGGCGCTACTTTCCATACTTGGCGATACGTATGACAAGTACTAGATGGCGCCTCTTTCTATACTTGACGATTTTAACGTCGAATGGAGCGTCTCTTTTTATACAACTTTACTCGGGTACTGAGTAATAAAAATCCGCCGATACGATGCGGCCCGGCCTGCATCAGTGTGCTTTGCAATGCGATGCGCACCGGCCCCACACGCTCCACCCCGTAAACAGTGGGCGCTATCCTTAAGTGCACATGTTTAATTTTATTGTGCCCAAACTCTCGTCTCTTGCATCATGATCCAACGAAATCGGTATATGGCAATTATGTGTGTCAATCCTTTCAGTGGAATATATTTCATACATTTATACATTGTGCACTTTCCATCCTCGGCGTTTGTTAAAACTCTATTTGTTGACGAACGTGTATATTTTAAACTGTGCAAGTGTATTCTTACATAATAGTAAAGCAAAAACTTTGGACCCCTTTTTACGTAAACTGCGCTGACGTACGAGTATAATATTTAGCACACTTATAGTTTATGTGTAGGAGAAGTGCAGAACGCTAATATTTTTATATCTTCAAGCTAGCTTACAACGAGACCGCAAGCCGAGTTATGAGCTTGAAGATTTTGCAAGAGTTTTTCTTTGCTCTCGAACAAATTCAATTAAATTAATACTGTTTTTTAGCACATAAATGATAGTACTTTAATACTGATAGTTAAAGCAATTCGTGAAAAAAATATTCCATAACCATTCCAAAATATCAAAAAGGCATAATGCTTTTTCTGATAAAACGGGACCATACTTTACAGACACCTTAGATGTTACAGGTGCGTCTAACATCCTGTGGCCTGGATGTTAGACCTATTGTGTAAGTCTACAGGCTACCCTATTCTCCTGCTCTCTAGGAATTGACAATCCTACCTGTTCCTGCCGCCATAATAATGTTATGTCCCAATCCATAGCTAGGTATCTAGCTTAATTTTTGCATGTTAAGCCTTACACCATGACAGGACAACAGTGCACATATAACAATCGCCTCTGTAGTTTAGCGGTTCAGGAGTCGGACTTGACTTCATGGCAACAACAAAATGTGGTTTTTCCAAATTTCTAACAAAAAAAATGTTGCTTGGGATTGGATGTGTGCCCGACTGGGCTTGCCACCTATGACAAATCGTGGGTGCCCTGATAGTGCCTCTGGCTACCTCTTCGGGGATATGGGTGTGAAGACACATCTATAATATCAATAGGTACAGTTGTCTCTTATCTTCAGGAAAGCTGTGTGCTTGTTTGCAGTTCCATCCCATAAAAACCAGGATCTAAAACCCCTGCATCGAAGCTTCGAAACATTATGCAATACATGAGTGACATTTGCGAGGGGTCAAGGCGATCGTCCATTAACAGATTTAGCGTGGGTCATGTAGTTTTAAACTTCTTACCTTTTTCGTTACACATAATTACTAGCTGCTTACACGCGACTTCGTCAGCGAAGTGTGGATTTTCATACATACTTTCATCCCCCACTAAAGTCTTTTGGGGTTTAATATTAAAATATAAATATACTGTGTTTTTACTCGGGTCTTCTTCTTCAATGTGTATAATATATATGAAATTTCATCAAAATTAATCCATCTGTTTAGCCATGAGGCGTAAAAAAAGAGACAAATTTTTCATTAATATATCTATATATACATATTAAGTATATACAGATTCGATCGGTTCGATCGACTTACCGTCACTAACACCGTGACATCTGACTAGGTGTTAGAGTTTTGCAGCAACTCTCCCGAATTTATACCATCGCCTTATTTATTCCTACCGCCTTAACGTCAGCGCTTGCCGTTGATGTGTTCCGGTTCGGAGTATAAGGCAGCCGGTACATTTACTTTTGCTCGAGCCTAACATCGCGGCCTCAAGTTGGCAATGCAGCATAATCACCTTTGGTGTTTCTAGGCGGCGTCAATTTCTTACCTTCAGTAAATCCGTCTGTTTGTTTGCCTTCCAATATCATAAAATAAATAAAAACTAAATATTATGTAACATCAGAAAAATCTGCAAAATGCCGCGTAGGCTACACTATCGACTGCGGCTTTACCTGCATACATTACTTTTATTTAGAAACCATCCCTGTTTACGAACAATACAAAAAAGCACCACGAAATTGAAAAAGCCATTCTCGAGTTTAAATGAGATTAACAAAAAGTAGTCGATTTTATATAGCTGAAGCCCGTAACTCTGCTCGTGTACTTAGCCTAGTTTTCTTTTTTTATTTACGAACCACTTTCATTATTAAACTCCTTCTTTAAAGGTCGGCAACACATCTGTGATACTCCTGGTGTTGCGGATGTCCGTGGGCGGCGGTTATCACTTTCCATCAGGTGACCCACTTGCTCGTTTGCCTCCTCTGATATCAGAAATTGAACAAAGGAACAGGAAAATATTTCATCATAAAAATTATAAGGACATTCACAAAACATACCAACTTACTTCATTACTCATCGGCCAGATTCCGTAAAGTGTGTGTCACTGTTGATAACATATACAGAATTCTGACTGCAATATTTTTGTTAACATTTCCCTATAACTTAAACTTTTTTTATTAAGTCGTAAGTCATAGGTCTAAGCCATGTCAGGCTCTTGGGTAAAGCGGTGGCCTCATTACTCAAGCTCATATAGTGATATTTGGCAGCAAATAATTACATATATGTGATACGCTAATTTCATGCTTATTTCATTTGTGCACTTTCACTGAACAAAATTGTACAAAATTCTACAAAAATTGACTAATTTCACTCAATATAAATACGAAATTCAATAATTATGAAAAAACTTCGGCCATCTTTTCTCTCGACGGTGCCAAAAAAAAAGACTTAGACTTCATTTTTTTAATTTTAATTATCTTTTTAATTGTTTTGTCCCTTTGGGACAGGCTAAGACCTTTGGCCATGCTGCCTCTTTTTTCGTTATCATATAACATATTTCCTCTTCTTTTCGGTAATTTAACATTTTATGTCTTCAGTTTCTTTTGAGTTCTTTAAGTCATATTCCTTTTATCTATATAGACGAATATTAGGAGTACTGGCGACATATTTACTTGCTTACCCCTAAAAATTCAGAATATCCTAATTTTAATTTTAATTTTTAAATTTAATTTTAATAATCCTAATTTTTTAAACACAACAGCAAACGGCTTCCCTGAGGATAAGAGACAACAGTGGCCTTTAGACAATATAGATGTTATTGGCGCGTCACTATCCTGTGACCGCAATGCTAGGCAAAGACACAAATAATTGTCTACTCTACATAAAGCACCCGGACCGACACGAGAAAAATACAGCAACATAAACGTCTGGTGAGTTTATTTATAATTTATTTCGTTCGAAAGCTAATAAAAGGCAAAAGCTTTGTAGTTAATGCCTTTGATGGCTGCACTAAACATCAGTTGGGAGGTTTAATTCCCCTAGCAATCATTAAAACATTGTTAAGACCACTTTTCTACATACAGTTGTGGTTGATACAATCTCCCAGCTGTCTCTACTAAGAATATATTGTGATGCGTGTATTTGACGTATTTTTAACCGACTCCAAAAAAAGAAGTTCGAAGAATCGTATAGTCTAATTCTTTTGTATGTTTTTTAATCGATTACTAGGCCAGTAGCCAACCGATATTGATTTTTTTGAAGTGAAAGTTCTTTAGCGGCGTTGCGCACTTTGGAATGGGTAAAAACCTCTAAACTAGCGTCAGGACACGTGACCTGATCGAAAATTCGTAAGACGGATGGAGAGTAAACAGCCGGCGCGGCGTAGGAGAGGAAGTATCTCCCTCTCTTTCTTTCTGTTCCGTTTAGACGGCCCAGGATGCTTGCGCGATATTCGTGTTGTCATGTTTGTGTACGATAGCGCAATAAATGAAAATTGTAATCTACAACATAAATTATAGTACTTTCATACTGATAATTAAAGCAATTCGTGCAAAATATCAAAAATGCACAACGTTAATATTCAAGTTTTCACTTCTGCCGACACTCCTGGAGAACAACCCATCTGTTTTTTGGAAAGATAGGGCAAGATAAGCCCATATTAATTTTATCACGACCCGACTACCGACTAGTGGCTTTTGAGTGAATAAGTTTTCGTTTATGTTGACTCAGTGATGAGTTGTATTTGACTCAATGTTGTATTAGTGATGAATATGTCGTTTACAAAATCGACAAATGTATGCATTAATTATATACGAAGTATAATTTAAAAACTACTTGTAGTTAGATAAAATGTATGTGGAACCATTTCCGAATCTTTTGATTATGATAGTAGAAGGCTAACAAGCAGACGGATTTCCAGATGCCAAGAAACTCACGCTGCCTGGAGACACCAAAGATGGTAATGGTGTGTTGCCAACCTGAGGCCGGGAGAGGCCACGCGCAGAAGCAAGTTTACCGGCTAGCTTACGCTCCGAACCTGAACACGTCAACGACAAGCATTGGACGTTGTAGTGGCAGAAATAGGTGGTACCAATACGGGCGAGTCGCTGCGAAACTCTACCACCTAGTAGTAACGGTGTTAGTAACGGTAAGTCTGTGCTAGCCTTTTACAAGCTGCCTGGCAGGAAGACAGATGGTCTATTCTGCAAAGGAGCCCGGACCAACACGGGGGAATCAAATATCTTTCGAAAAAAGAATTACCAAATCGCGATAAAGTACCTAATGAGATAGCTGGAGCCAGTGGTAAAAATTATGCATTACTGGACAAATAAGTTCGACGAACTTTGCTATAAAATTTAAACTTATTCTTATATAATTAATAACTTATCTTCACGCCAAGTCTCTTACTAGTAGGCTGAGAGCAGCGTATCGAGAGACAAATGTAACGATCCTGGTAGACCTGCCTGCTTCTGCCTTATTCTATAATTATTGTGAGATTTCGCTTGCACTTATATTTTCTTTCCTAAAACTCAAAAAATATGCAATCAGTTTCACTTTTGTTGTAAAAGTGAAATCCAGTGAATAATTATTTTGATCTTCAAGGTTATATTACCATAATTTTGAATAATGCAATAAATTAAATTGTTTTACATGATAGCATTATCTAAGCGCGGTAAAACTGTAAAAAATTTGACTACAAAAAATTACATCGCCTCTGTGGTCTAGCGGTGGACTTGCTTCATGAGGTCCCGTGTTTGATTTCCGGGTCGGATAGCAACAGGAGAATGTAGTTTTCCAATTTTCTAATTAAAAAAAGTTGCTCGGGATTGGATATATACCCGGTTGCAGATAGGCTTGCCACCTAACCACAGAATGATAGGTACTAACATACCTAATGCTTTGTAGGGCATCCTGATCTCAGGTTGGCAATGCACCACTACCATCTTTGGTGTCTCTAGGCGGCGTGAATTTCTTACCATCAGGAAATCCGTCTGCTTGTTTGCTTTCCTATAAATATAAAAAAAATATAAAAACATAAAAAAAGCGTGATAGGATGACTGCTAGACGTTTGGCTCCAGGTTTCTTAAATAATGGACATTAAAAAAGCATGGCGGCTATGAGTTCATATTTTGTAGTTTGTTTTAATTATTTATCAAGTGAAAGTATCCATGATAAGGGTTTTAAAGTGATTCAACTGATAATGTAACAATAACGGCCAGTTTCCAAAATACCAATAAATTTTAAACGACGATTCAACTTTTTATTATGCTGCTTAACATGTACCAAACCAAACAGCTGTTAAAAATCATAGATTAAATTGATTGGCGTTTCGGAAACTGGTCATAAAACCATCACATCTTTAATCGCAAAACTATTAAACACTGTAGCAATGTGCCACTGAAATTCTTGCAAAAACTGGGACAAAATTGGCATTACAATACTAAGAATTCTTATGAACTTCGTCATATCAACGATCAGCACCCAAAATATAATTGCATAGGAAAGTCAGATAAGATCAGATACAGTACACCTGACACGGTTCTTTACAATACATTTAATAATTACGAGAACCAGTCATATTGAAATTGTTTTTTAAGTTTTAACACATCCGTTATTCATATTTAAATACTTTATATGTAGTAGACTGTAGAAGATCCAAACCTACATCGACATACGCTAAACTGGTAATAAAATGAAATATATTTTAAAATAAATAAATTCACTATATAATTAACCACATTAGGCTTAAAAAGTTCTGACAGAATATTTTTCATTGTTTTTTAAAAAGAATATTTTTAATATCCCAAGTTGTTTGCAGGCAACCCTATATCTAATGCGTTGGCAATAATTGCATAATATGTTGATATACTTTTTTTCTATTTTCCAATTCCGAAAAAGTTACTAGCATCAATATATCTGTTTATACCTGGCAACATATAAATGCCAGTTCGGTTAAGGTCGACCTAGGTTCGGATCTTAGACCATTAGCTTTCAGACAGTTACGACTCTACTAATAAATACATACAATTGTAACTTCATTTATGAGTTTTATCTAAGTTAGACCTATGATCAAAGTTTTAAACCAAAAAAGGTACTTTAAATATTACCGAGGAATCAAATATTTAACTAATATGGCTCACAAAGAGAAACATTACTACACAAATAAGCTAAGCATTAATCTAAACCTTCTGAACCTCGTATGACACCTATCTTAGCAAACACTTAAAACATAATTAACGAAAACTTTTGATAAGATTAGTAAAACACTACTAACACATTTCTTTATCTCATTTGGTAATAATTAAAAGAACTGTTAAGTGAAATTTTGTCTCTAAACACACACACACACACGCACGCACGCACGCACTTACGCACACAAATTAACATACGCTGAACGAATTAATGTTTAAAATGTATTAAGTCTATCTATATTACTATATATATGATATTTGAAGACAAACAAGTAGACGGATTTCCTGATGGTAAGAAATTCACTTCGCCTGGAGACACTAAAGTTGGTAATGATGCGTTGCCAACCTGAGGCCGGGATGTTAAGCCTCGAAGAAAAGTAAGCTTACCGGCTACCTTACCCTCCGAACTAGAACACGTCATGACGTTATGGCGGCAGGAATAGTTAAGGCTGTGGTACCAATCCGGGTGAGTCGCATTTTTATTGCAAAACTCTACCACCTAGTTAAATATTACGGTGTTAGAGACGGCAAGCCTATGCTCGCCTTTTACGAGCTGCCTGGCAGGAAGGCAGATGATCTATTCTGCAAAGGATCCCGGACCAACACGGATAACACATGATACGTGGTGGTCCTCTACCGTGTGATTGGTCCCCTACCGTGCGATTCCGAAGACATTTCATACCTTGCACAATATTTTTTGAAAGGCAACAATGACTCAGAAACCTCAGGAAAGAAGCGTCCTCATTCCTTAAAGATCGGCGTCGTGTTTTTGATACACCTGGTACTGCAAATGTGGACGGTGATGATCACCTACCTACCATTAACTCTTGTCCGTTTGCCTCATCTTCTTTTAAAAATACTACTAAGCTTTTTACTCAGTACTTTTTACCAAAATACAACCATATCAGTTTCTGTCATACATTTATTTGGTAACAACAAATACGTAGTACACATTAGAAAAGTCATTTTCGCCTCTGTGGTCTAGCGGTTCAGTTGTTGGACTTGACTGCATAAGATCCCGGGTTCGAATCCCGGGTCAGACAACAAAAAGAAAAATTTGGGTTTACCAATTTTCTCAAAAAAAAATTGCCCGGGATTGGATATGTGCCCGGTTGGCGATAGGATTGTCACCTATCATATTGTGGGACTTAGTGTCTTCGGCTAGTCGTGGGTGCCCTGGTTTTGCCTTTGCCTACCTCTTCGGGGATATGGGCGTGAAAATTCTACTGCTACTACTACTACACATTAGAAAAGTTCATTTAAAAATCATACGTTGACACATATTTTTGACAGCAACATAGGAATAAACAGTATGTTCTTAAATAATAAGCAGTAAATTCTCACAAACGCTGTCATATCAAAGGACAGCACCCAAATAATAATTACCGAGAAAAATCAGATAAGATAAGTTAGTACAATGCAATTGCCACGTTTCCTTATCTTATACTCATTTGCTTTTATATTTCATTTATTTTTAAATAATCATTTACTAATGATTACGAGAACCAACACAAATTGGTACTGTTTTTCTAGTTCTTTCCTTATATCTAGTTTCCAGACAATTACCTACAGCTATACGAGTTAGTAATTACGAAGAAAGGTCATATGAGATTAGTACAATATCCTACTGAAAGGTTGCTTTATCTTACATTCGTTTTGCTAACAATTACGAAAACTAGTGAAAATCTATATATTAATAGGTGAAGCAAAAAATTTGGACCCCTTTTTACCAAAATTGCGCAGACGGAGGAGTATGAAATTTGGCACACTAATAGTTTATGTGTAGGAGAAGTGCAGAACGCTAATATTTTTTAATAATAATGTTTAAAAAGTACATTAAATCAATAAATAAAACATTACCCACACTACCACGCACAAACAATAACTTATGTGACTCGATTACGATACCTACTTTGTTTTTTTTTTATTTATTGTGTATACATGGACAATACATAAATAAGGTGTGTGTGCGATTCACACACGATAGAAGTGAAACAGTATATCGACAAAAGAATGAGATGAATATATATTTGTGTCTCTTACCTGTCGCTTTTCCGTTGCACCCGTTTTGAAATCACTACGATTCTAAAGAAATTTCACTTCAAAAATAGCATGTTTAAGCCTTACTTCGAATCTCGACTTATAGAAGCCGAGCACTCTAAAATTTACTTGAAATATAATACAGAAAACTTCAATTGCTATAGTCATGATGCTTAATTAGTGAAACCGGTTCGCTGAAACAATAAAAATATATATTTTGGAAAGTAAAAGTAATATTCATAAATCGTACCCAAAATATAATTACCGAGAAAGGTCAGATGTGATTAGCACAATATAACTGGCACGGTTCTTTGGAAAAGAAAGGAATAGTACATTTTACTAAGTATAATAATCGATTTCTTCCTCATTTCTGAAACGATTTTTTTATTTGAAAACTAGCGGCCCGCTTCGGCTTCCCACGAGTATAAAATATACATATAAACCTTCCTCTTTAAGCACTTTATCTATTAAAAAACCCCATCAAAAACCGCTGTTTAGTTTGAAAGATTTAAGCATACATAGGGCAGAGGACGCCACTTCGTTTTATATTATGTATCGATATATACTTCATCACTACCGATGAAGCCCACTTCCCTTCATAATGAAATCCCAGTGAAATCGAATAAAATACTCATTTTTAATGTACTAGATGGACTTACTTATTAAAATCAAAGGTATTTTTTTAAGTTTCGTTGCGCTAACATTATACATTCATTTGCTAATATTTATGAGAACCCGTATATAACAAAAATTATGACATGTTCCTATTTCACTAGATTTAATAATAAGCGTTCTTTTGGACCTCGTTATGCGAAAGATAAGGACCTAAAATATGGAAAAGCCAAATAAGTTTATTATAATATAACTGACTGACGCGTTATGATGAATGTTAAATACATAACGTATTTGACAATGATCTGCTAACAAATATTCTAGCACCACGCTATAACAGCCGGTTTGACACATTACAATAGTGATATGCATATCAATTTATCATTAAATACATTAAAAACAATATTCAAAACTTTTTATATGTATAGTATGATTAGTAAAAAAGGAGGTTTTTATAAAAAAAATTGTGTGTGTGTAATTATCTACACGCGTCAGAAGTTATACTTCTTCGGCGTAATAAGATAAAAATCTTTTTAAAAATTTTATCTTTTGCCTTATTTTACATTTGTAGACAAAATGACACTAACCATAGAAATAAAGAAATATTGTGAATACAGTTGTCAGATCTCACGCAAACATACGTAGATGTCCTTACTTTTACTTTGTTGGTACCTTTTTTTGAAAAACTAAATTGTTATCTATAGCTACCTTCATCACGTCGGTTTGTCGTGACGGTGTGCGCGCGCATCGCAAAAATTTACCCTGATTATTTTTTCCTAACGCGCCAAAAGAAGTATAACTTCGAAAAATATGTTGACTTAGGTGACACAAACGTCAAACTGGTCATCATAGCGTGCCGTGAGTATACAAGGTACGTATAAAAGAATTCTGACACGCTCGCATTCGACTAGTTTCTAGACAATTACACACTGCTTTACGAATACATTTGAGGTTTTCCTTGCTCATGCGCAGAACGTAATACCGTTAGACATGTGTCATCGCGTCCTCGTTACAGCAGTATGCAACCAAACTCGTTTTCACTTAGCCTTTAATTCACCGAATTTGCTAATCATTTTTACCGATTACAAAGCAAGCGATTTCGACAACCTGATTTTAAAACGCGTTATAGATCGAAATGTTTGATTTGTGATCTTTTTCGTAGAATCTATGAACTTAAGCATGGTGCACTGTACCTGTTCCTGTCGATATATGGGCTTCCCATTGTCATGGTCCTAAGGACAGTGACACGTGGCCTTAGAACTGGCCGTTAAACAGCGGCAGACCAGAATTTATACGGTGAATAAGCGAATATCAACCATCAGGAGAGTTCGCTATCTTATAATATAAAAAAATATATCGTTCCGGGTCCGCTGAAAAGAATAGGCCATCTGGTCTATTGGTCATACAAAAAGATCACTGTAAGCTGCAAAACTCCGAGCCCAACTTCATTACAACGTGGAGATTTGATAAGTATTTTTCCTAAAGGTAACACATGATTCCAATTAAATTTTATCAAAATTATACCAATGGTTTCTGAATTATATTGCTATTTATATGCTCATACCTATCCTGAACAACATGAAAACGAAAAAAACATACAGTCTAATTGATAACTATCCTTATACTTATCCTATATAGGTACCTATGTTTTTTTGTTGATTAAAAATTATGTAACTATTTGTGACAGGCACGTTTAAAGCTAGGTTATTCCAGCATTGTTGGCAGTACGCGCTACGTCAAGCACCGCGCGGCGATTTTGTTACATGTACTAGTGGTCGCCCGTTGGTCGAAATTCGACCATAATAAATTTTAATATCTCGTTGATAAGAATGCCATCTTCATTTTTGAAGACCAACTACTTTGTTTCCAAACTTTTTTGTTTGCCATCTGTGATCTTTTATCGTTATCATCAATGTATTTGTTTGTGTGTGTCAAATGCATGGTAGTGTGGGTAATGTTTTATTTATTGATTTAATGTACTTTATGAGCATTAGGTATCATTGAAAAATATTAGCGTTCTGCACTTCTCCTACATATAAACTGTAAGTGTGCCAAATTTTATGCTCCTCCGTAGTCACAACTTTCGTAAAAAGGGGTCCAAAGTTTTGTCATCACATATTAATATATAAATATTTTAACATAATGTGGTAGGTATAATAAAAAAAGATTTAAAAAAAGACCATTGAATGTTCCTTAAGATTTTATTTTAAGATTATTTCCTATTTTACTGTATTTTTAACTTTGAGTTTTATAAATTTTTAATTGTGGTGGACTGATGATCTGGTCAATGTCGCGGGGAGTCGCTGGTTGCAAGCGGCTGGTGATCGTGACTTGTGGCGCTCTTTGGGGGAGGCCTATGTCCAGCAGTGGACGTACGCCAGCTGATGATGATGATGATGAAAAAAAACATTGTTTTCGTATTTCTATAATCTAGCTATTTCGTATTTCTATAATGAAGCTACAAATTTGATAGTTCAAAATTAAATCTAAAATTGATATTTTCGAATATAGGAAATATTCGATATTACTAATTTTTGACTGAATTTAAAAAAGATGGATATACTCGTACTTCAGACGCATCTTTACAGAAGGTACTCTACTTTTCAGGTACTATTATTTATCTGTATATTAATTTTGTTGATTTTACCGAAAGCTAGAGGTCACGGTCGACATTTTTTGTTTTGTCTATGCTCTACTTTTGTCCAACCTAGTTAAATCATTGAATTATGAATAAGTAAAATACATGCGTACTTGCCGTGAAGATATGTTTGTATCTTCAATACATATGCATTAGCAAGAGCAAGATATTTAATAAGTACACATATACATAAAACTTTATATTTCATATATGATACAACATTCTTCTAGTTTTAGAACGTTTTCCCCTTGTTGGTCCGAGGCGCGAAAATGTCAAATAGGCCATCTGCATCTTTACCCTACCAGGTTCCAAGAAGTTCGCCATAGGTTAAATAGGTAATTACCACCCAGACCACTCCACTGAAATCCACCATTTACTGACGATATTGCCCTTACCCTTACTGACCTTCACTGACGATATTTCAAACTGTCGTGTACTGGTCCGGGTAAGGTAGCACATAATTCTTAAAACCTCTGCCACAGGATAGCGACACACTCACATCATCTTTGTGTCTATAGACTAAGGTAGTCTATTACGATTTTTCACCCAGTGTAACTCCGTGACATCTGACTGGGTGCCACCGCCTTACCTATTCCTGTCGCCATTGCTTCAGTGCTTGCCGTTGACGTGTTCTGATTTGGAGGATAAAGTAGCCGGTAAACTTACTTTTGCTCGAGGTGTAACATCCCGGCCTCAGGTTGGCAACGCACCATTACCACCTTCAGTGTCTCTAGGCAGCGTGAATTCTTACCAAGAGGCTTGTTTGTCTTCCAATACCATACAAAAAATAGTAGTTTTTGAGGTACACTTAAATGTATGTATAAAATGTTCACTTATCTCATCGACTAGTCGGATCATGGTAAAACTAATATGGGACCATATCGGAATCAAGATCTATCTTTCTAAAAAAGAACCAACAAAATCGGTTAGCTATTGGCTGAGTAATCACTTAACAAACATATTTAAAGAACAGTGCAATTGATAACCTTCTTTATTTGCGTCGTTATAGCAGATGCAACTTCTCTTTCTAATACTTATAGAAGCATCAAAATCAGTTGGATATTGGCTGAGTAATTGCGAAACAAACATGTAAAAACACAGTGCAATTAATAACCTACTTTTTTGGAATCAGTTAAAAATAGATGAATCTAACATTCATTAAATAGAGACATTTTATCTTAATAAAGAACAGTCGGACAATAAGCAGACATATTTGATGCCAAACGGCTAATTTCAAAGATATTTACGAGCACGAAAGTTGGGCGTGCGAATTAGTCGTTTGTTACTCAATGACGTTCGTTTGGAACGGTTACCTACATTTAATTCGTAATAAAGATGCGTAACGTTTGCTACTAATTAGTAGCAATTACTTTTAACTGACTCTAAAAAGGTGAGGTTGTCTATTCTTAGAGGTGCGCACATCTATGTTCACGGCAGTCTCCAACCTTTAGGAGAACGGCGTGCTTGTTCGCCGGTTCACATAAAAATAAGAACCAAGTTAATAGTCTTCTTCATGATATAATTTATTTAGAAACACTTGTACTTTCCATAATATATTTTTATTTTTATAGTTTAGCCAACCAGTTTCGCTATATAAGCATCATCAGGGCTATATAACAAGTCTTCTTCATCACTACATAGTATAAAACAAAGTCGCTTCCTCTGTCCTTATGTCCCTTTGTATGCTTAAATCTGTAAAACTGCGCAACGAATTGGTTTTAATGCGGTTTTTTCAATAGATAAAGTGATTAAAAGGGATGGTTTATATGTATATTTTATACGCGTGCGAAGCAAAGGCGGGCCGCTAGTACCATAATATAAAAAAACAATTAATACTCATAAAAAAGTCAGACGAAGAAAACTCTCTTATTGTAATAATTAAAACTACATTTTAATTATAATCAATATCAATGTTTGTAAGGATTATCTATTATCTGTAAAAAATCTTATTTCTTCTAGAAAAATAATATCATTGCCATATCTGACTTATCAGTAAGTTCAAGCGATAAGTTTTTATTTCCCTATCAATTTGTTTGTCTGTGGACAGCAAAATATCCAGGTATCCATATCAGTGGACGATGTTACTTTGTTGTACGAATGCCAACATTTTTATATAACTTTTTAGAGACGCACTATAGTAGGGGAGCCTAGATTGATAAATATGTAGGTACCTACTTCAACGACTTTTTCTGTTAGATGGCAGAAAATAGAAAAGGTATATATTTTTTGCGGCGTGGGGAGCGTTTAAAGGTCCATGTATGCTAAAATACGTCAGAAGTATAATGTTTTTTTCATACAAAGCAATCATGGATCTTGGTGACAAAAAACACAACATTAACATGAATATGCTTTATAAGACTAGGTTATATTATATAGTTATATATAGACTAGTATAATTTCCAAAACACGATTCATTTCACTTTGCTCGATAGAAAAAAATCAAAAAGTTAACCCTTTTTTGAAAGCAAAACCCAACTGTCTGCTTCAATTATGAAAATATCGACACCAGATTTAATATAAACATAGATAAGTACTATACCTAAGAGATAAGTGTTTCAGTTTTTATACTTTTTTTCAAATTACTTTGATAGTGTCGAAAATAGTGATTAGTCGCTTAAGACAATTACTTTAGAGCGCAATATTTCATAGTAATCATGGAACGGGGGAGTGCGGCGATTGGCTTTTCTGGCTGACTGAGTATGGGGCCTTAAAAGATATAAGAACAAGAAACTACCTATGCGAATTTGATCATAATATGCAAGTGTATCAGATATTGGTAGTGTACAGTCTAACATATTATCTCCGATGGCAGAAATACGTCAATCATACTGGACGCCGTACTGGCTAATGAACATACATGACTTGTTTTTTGAAAGTTTCTAGCCCTTCTTCTCCTTGACGTCACGCTCAAAACGTCATAATATTTAAACATGTACTCATTGCCATGTAGTAAACTCACCATACTACTGCCTAACTGACATGATGACTTCGATTGACGTTAATGAAATGTTATTCCAAGGACTAGATTTATCCTAAATCATAATCTAGCCTTCGACTGCCCTTATTCCCTCTTGAGCTCCCCTTTTATAAAGTACCTACGACAGACAACATATTATACATAGTGTCTCTAAAAAATACCGAACCGACTACATTTTCCTATATATCTTATTAGAAGGCAAAGAAACAGTTCAGATCCCTGATGGTCAAAAATTCACATCACCTGCGTTTTCAACCTTATACCAGGATGTATACCTGGTAACTCTCAAAACCGGAACATAGCTAAGGCACAGGGGTAATATGGTACTAGTTCTATCAAGGAATATCTGAATACTTAAATTATATTTTTACAAAATATATTTGGGACAAGCCCAAAGATCGGATAAAATTTACGATATAGGAAGATAATGGAGAAAACAGATTTACTTTGAGATATATCTTAATATGTAATAATTCTTCTGTGAGTGTGTATGTCACTGAACTCCTTCAAGACGACTGGACCGATGTGGATGAAACTTTTTGTATGTGTTCTAGGGAATTTGAGAATGGTTTAGATTCACAATTTGGTCCACTGGAAAATGTTTTTTTAAATTATTTTTTTAATAATAAGTAGTTGTTGATTTTAGTATGTTTCACATCAGATCCGACAGACTGCGCTACTGTCTAAGCATTCATGTCAAGCGATACGAAGTTTGCTGGGTCAGCTATTCTTAATATATATAATTCTTGTGTTCGTGCGTTTGTCACTGAACTCCTTCTAGACGACTGGACCGATTTTAATGAAAATTTTTGTGTGTGTTTAAGGGAATTCGAGAATGGTTTAGATTCACAATCTGGTCTGCTGGAAAATGTTTTTTTAATTAATTTTCAAATAATAAGTAGTTGTTGATTTTGGAAAGTTTCACATCGCATCAGACAGACTGCACTACTATCGAAGCATTAATGTCAAGCAATACGAAGTTTGCTGGGTCAGCTAGGTATAACGTATACACGCCGATTTATAAATTTAATTTACGTACACCAATACGTTAATTAGTTGTCAATGAATAATTTAAACTATGATCTTTATAGTGTCTATGGTCGATTAATGATCATCTATGACAGTTATTGTTCCGGTGTTGCAAAAATCAAAACGTTTCTTCAATTTTCTAATAAAACCAACGTTGCCCGGGATATGATAATTGTCCAGTTGTTAGGTTTGCAACCTATCACATTGTGGGTAGTAACTTCGGCAATTCATCGCTACCCTGGTTGGAACTCTGTCTGCCTCTTCAAGAATCCCTTATTTTTTATTAATTTTCTACTTGTAATAATTTTCTATCACTATCTACAGCTACTCTCCCCTCCTCATTGGAATACGGCAATAGAAAATACCGACTGTGTACAAATAAAGAAGAGATATGTATATGTATATAATAATCTTACCTATGTATATATGGAGTTTGTTTCGCCATTCCTTCTCCTGACTGGCTGGGCTTGGAAACGGTGATAGCTTATGGTAGTCAGGGTTAAATTTAATCATATTTTAAAATTTTGTTTAAATATTAAAACATAATATATTATAAATCTTAATAATAAATTTGTATAATTTTAAAGATGTTTGCACACCACAACGTGGTAGAATAATATGTTGGTATTAACAAATACGACTTGTGACGATGTGAAATGCGACTTGTGAAGACTTTGATATTCTCCATATTCAGATATAGGACAGAAACATGGACACTGAAGAAAGCTGACCGCAACCGCATCGATGCCTTTGAAATGTGGTGCTAGAGGCAAATGCTTCAGATCCCATGGACGGCCTTCCGCACAAATGCGTCTATCTTACAGGAACTCAAAGTAAAGACCCGACTCTCATCTATTTGCCTTCGAAGAGTACTTGAGTTCTTTGGTCACATCGCCAGGAAAGAAGTGAACAACCTCGAGCAACTTATGGTCACCGGAAAGGTTGACAGTAGGAGACCAAGAGGACGTAGCCCAACTAGGTGGACTGACCAGATCCGAACAACCCTGGAGACCAACTTACATGTTGCCCTCCATTCGGCCAAGGAGAGAAATAAGTGGAGTGGAAGATTATCCCTCAACTAGGGATTCACGACCCTCAGTAATGAGGATAACGACGTGAGGAGGGATTAACA
>NJDD01002117.1:150075-161322 GCA_002245505.1 Calephelis nemesis
GCGCAAGACCAAGACCAAGACTGGCTAAGTCTCGTCTTGTTCTTGCATTTGGGCAACACTACATTCGGCCAAGGAGAGAAATAAGTGGAGTGGAAGATCATCCCTCAACTAGGGATTCACGACCCTCAGTAATGAGGATAACGACGTGAGGAGGGATTAACAAATATCTTTTTAACAGCTTTCAACACACATTTCCAGCAAATAAAAAAATACCTTTTTCAATTTTTCAAATAATTAAATTAGTTATAAATATAAGGCTTAATAAGGTTTAAAAAATTTTCACCTAAATTAACTAATTTTACTCATAATTAACACCAAATTGAATAATTAGGTACGAAAAACATACGACCATCTTCTTTCTGTTAGTTTTCACTGGAGTTCTGAATAATACGCGGGTATCACCGCGAGCAATATCTAATAAAACAATTAACTATCCGTTAATGGTTACGTATAGCTAATGTAAATTACTGCTATCCGTAATTTCCGCTTCAATACAGCAAATTCCATATTTCACTTGCAATTCTGAGAATTACGTATGTTTCTAGTCAATTATGAATGTAAACGATGTCCGAACTAGTTGGTGATTCAACGATTGTGTTACGACGTAATGGACTCCGAAGGTGGGTAAACAGTCATCGTGTTTATCACATGAATGTGTTACGAAACTATATCATGTTTCACCATGTAGAAGTTATTTTTAAACCCCATTAGAAAAGAGGGGTATTATAAGTTTTACGAAATATATACAGACATATTTTAGAAAAATTTTAGAAAAAAGTTTATAAAAATGTCGACGTGCACAAATAGATACCACCTGTATGGTTCAAGAGAATAAAGATTTTTCTGATTCTGATTCTATATGTGTTTGCGGTATCATAACTTTTAAAAGGATGAACCGATTTCGATGCGGATGGATATTATTGTGTAAAATCTGACGAGATTGAGACGTTTCTCATCTACACTACATGTAGGTATGTTCTGAGCAAATATGTTTAAATTTTAAGTTTTAGTGTTCTTTTTCGATCACCTATTTATTCATGGATTTATTAGTATTTTTAATACCGCAGGGGAAACACATTTACGCTTTAACAATAACATTGCCCGGTTGGTGATAGGCTTGCTGCCTATCACATTGTGGCACTTGGACCGCCTAGTCGTGGTAGTCGGCCTCTGCCTACTTCTTCGGAGATAAATGCGTTGTTTATGATATTGCCAGGCAAACAATCAGACGGTTTTTCTGATGGTAAGAAATTCACGCCGCCTAGAAACACTAAAAGTGGTAATGAATGTGTTGCCAACTGGGGTCGGGATGTTAGAGCTGGAGCAAAAGTAAGTTTATCGGCTACCTTACTTTCCAAATGGAAATCGTCAGCATTGATGTTATGGCGGCAGCAATAGGTAAGGTCAGGTAAGAAGGTAGATGGCCTATTCTATACAGTATAACTGGACTGTGGACGGGGATATATCTCATATAAATACTTACATAATTTTTGTAAAAACATTCTTCCGGGAAAATAGACAAACATGAGAAACTAAAAAACTGGCGACTTACCTGTTATATAAGCCCGAAACTCCTTCAGCAGTACTTACCATAAAACTACTTTCCTCACCGCAGAAAATCTATTAAAGTTAGTTTCCTAATCCACCAAACCTCAGAAATGTGGTGATACGAATTCAAGTCACGCAAACTTTATTATAATTTTTGTGACGGATATTCTGGTATCGATCTGTTAACAACGGATAGTTGAAGACGGCTAGTTTCTTTAAACATTTCTGTGAGTTTTATTTTATACTACCTGTCCGGTGATCTTCGTTCTACCCGTTTAGTTTGTATGGCAAAAATAAAGTACTATTTTTCCCATTTCCCTGCAATTTTCCTGGTTTTTCTCTTCATAAGAACCTTCTTCTGACAATAACTAACAAAAAAAATAATTATCCAAATCGGTTCAGTCGCTTGGAAGTTATGCGCTTACCAACACATTTAGCAATTCATTTTTATATTAAAGAAGATCACAAGACAGGGGATAAGCAGATGGCCTGAAGGTGAGAGACAACAGTGACTTAAAGACACCAAAGATCTTAAAAGTGCGTCGCTGTTCTGTGGCTGGGGTTTTAGGCGTAGTGTCCATGTCTACTGGTGATCCTCCGAACCGGAACATGACAGTCATAAAGACGCCAGGAATAGATAATGTATTCTGCTAAGCGGACCTGGTCGAATACAGAGAAGACCACCGCTTTGCTATTTACTACTACTATTTTAACACCACCAAGTACAAGTCCGAATGAGTTTTTTTACGATATTGGAAGGCAAAGAAGCAGACTCATTTCCTGATGGTAAGAAATTCACACTGCCTAGCGACACCAAAGGTGGTATTGGTGCGCTGCCAACCTGAGTCAGGGATGCCTCGAATTAGTTTAGCCAAAAGTAAGTTTGTCGTCTACCTTATCATCCGAATCGGAACACGTCCACGGCAAGCACTGACGTGATGGCGGCAGGAATAGGCAAGACGGTGGTACTAATTCGGCCGAGTCACTGCGAAACTCTACCACCTAATCAGATGTCACAGTGTTAGTGTAAGTAAACCTATGCTCGCCTTTTACCAGCTGCCTGGCAGGAAAGCAGATGGTTGATTCTGCAAAGAAGCCCGGACCAATTCGGAGAATTTTCAGTAGAGCATAATATCCTTTCGTTTTCTTTTAATTTTCATTCAAACCGTGTAATGCGCTGCGTAAATTGTCTGTCCTAGACAATGGAGGTCGATGATGATGAGATAAACACATGTTTTCTCGTTTTTAGAAACCTCCACGTGGGAACTGGGACGATTGTATCAGCTCCGGAGTAACGGTCCACGCAGGGAACCCCAATTTGAGTAGCAGATGACCGTTAGTGATTGAGCTTGTTAAGATTTATAGCAACAAAAAATATCTTCACGCCCATATCTCCAAAGAGGTAGGCAGAGGCACAATATGGGGACCCACGACTAGCCAAAGACATTAAGTCCCACAGTGTTATAGGTGGCAAGCCTATCGTCAACCGGGCACATATCTAATCCCGAGCAACGTCATTTTTATTAGAAAATTTAAAACGTTTAATAGAACCCAGGACCTCAAAAAGTCAAGTCCGATGCCAGACCGCTACACAACAGAGGCGATTAGGATTAAATTAAGATTTATAAATGCGCCTAATGCTACCGACGAATCGCAAGTCTTAGCTTTGATTTCCGGCGGAGGCAAACATTTGTCTAACGAACATAGATATCTGTATTTCTTGGTCTGCGCGTTCAATAAATTTATTCTGATATTTTTTTAAGTATTTCTACGTATAACAACAGTTGACTAACACCCATAACACAAGCATATAATTTGCTTACTTTGGTGTTAAATCAATTTGAGCAATTAATCCGGTGATATTTTCTTTATTTTATTTTTTTAATGTTATCTTTATCACTATTTAGCGTGAGATTTTACAAACCCAAACTCCATTCCTATAATGGTGGTCATGCCTACCTCAAACGACGCAATTTTTAATTGTGTTCTGTCTTTGGCATATGCTAGCTAAGACCGGATTATCATTTCGTCGGATATTAAAATATCCAATGATATGAGCGCAAAAAAATATGATAGATGGTATCATGACCTATGAATACATAGCTAGGCTTCGCAATCCTAGCTATAAAATAGTTATAGTTCCTTATACAATTGTACTATATTTTAACATATTTAAAACATGGTATTAACGGCAGGCTTGCCATCTATCACATTGTGGCACGGTTGTGCCTCTGCCTAGCTCTTTGTGGATAAGGGCGTAAAGATACTACCATATTTTAAAGAGGAAATCAATTTATTAACATTTTCTCTTAATGTTAATCCATTTGTTGCGAAAAAAAACAAAAAATCACCGAAGTGAAATTAGATGTGATCTGGTTTCACCCAATCCCCCTTGAAAGACTTACCTAAACCTAGCATCATCAATATCCAAATATCTTCGATAATTTTCCAAATTATAATATTCATGGAATGATATTTACTCCGAACGAAGGATACGGAAATAATATTATAGAGAGTCAGTAAGTAATTAACTCAATAATATTATCATCAACCAGTTAAGTTAAAAAGCGTCCGGCGGCCGTAGTAACAAATAAGGTAACATCGTATGGAAAACTTAATAGAATAATGGAAAACGAAATTCACTTTGGTTCTTTTAAAAGCTTTTTTAACTGTGGCTAAAATGAATTTCAAAATTATTTGTAGAAAAGAAGTCATTTAATATTTCTTTTAAAATTAAAATCTGAATTATATTCCAAGCACCTGCTAACTTTACAATAGCTTTTACGAATAAATTATTCTCCAAACTAAGGGTAGGGTGTTATCCATGTAAATAAAAGAAAGTCACGTTAGTTACGCTTTTTATAACTCAGGCTGAACCGATTAGGCTAAAACTTTATGAAAATGTAGCTTAGAACTAGGAGACGGACATAGGATACTTTTTATATCGTTAGACTGTTAGAAAACTAAGGAAAACAACTTTTTCATTTTGCCCATACAAAGTGAACAAGTGAAACGAAGTTCGCCGGAGCTGCTAGTTAAATGGTATTTTGTTATACGCCAACAGTCATTACACTGGTGCTGAGTCTGACAGACACTGCCTAAACTTATTTTAGCTGTATACTGGTGGTAATTCTGCTAAACACCAACTACCGGTACTTTTTTTAGGTGAGGCTATCTTTTTTAATAAAATAAAAGCGAGATTAACATTTAAGATCTGTCAGTCCAGCAATGTAAACGTATGACGTATTTAACAGCGTTTTCAATATTTTTAAAGGTATTATACCTAAATGTCCTATAAAAACTAATCAGACAGCATTAAATGTGTTTTTTCTCTATCTATTACTATCGTTAAAGATAGCGATAGGTAACTTAAAATTAATTTGATAAGTGCGAAATAAATTACCCCCTATATCTGTTTCACAGAAGAGTTTGAGCCACTGGACCTAGTTAAAAAAACTTTCAATCAAAACGTAGGTAATCTACCTATTTGCTGACCTTTGCTCCAGGCACTATCCAAACCCCAGTTTAGAGATAGACAGAGAATAGACAACATAGTTATTTTTTCCCAGGAAGACGTCACGTCAAGATAATATAAATAAAAATCAACATACTAAAACCAATGAACGAGAATAATCTATCACGTATTATGTAAACCCGACCTTATACAGTCGCTCATACCAAGCAGTTTTGTTAGACAAATCAGTGCTTGTATGTGGTTGTGCGGTGGCGTATGTGATTGGTGTATGTGTGTGTTATCGGCAGGAAGTGGCTCGGTTTATTATTCGTGTCGTGCATCATACGACTGCGTGCGCCTGCGCAACCGGCCATGTTTAAGAGAATACGCGTCCTGATATGACACTAACGGGATTAGGGATCGTCCATATCATGTAAACTTGCGATGTGTGGTTACACCTAGATTGCATAAGGTTTTATAGCTGATAGACCCTTGACATATTACGTGTATTAAATTTACTCTGGTATCTATTTAAGTATTTCTATGTATTAACATCGTTGACTAGCACCCATAACGCAAGCATATAATTTGCTTATCTTGGGGTTAGATTCAATTAGTGTGACTTGTCCACTTATAATTATTTATTTATGTATAGATATGTGTCTGTATTTCTGAACATTAGTTTTTATTCCAGTAGTTTCTTTGATTTCGTTTTGATTAACAACCATATCCCAAAAGGTTTCAAACTAAGGCTGATTCTACACGTTCAAATAAAGTAAACCATTAACTAATGTTAAATTTACAGCAATTTCAGATGTTGACTTTTGGAGATCACATTTACTAAACTTATTCTAAGTTACGACTATCTTCCTTCAAATCAAATGATAGAAGGATAAAGAAACACATTAATTGCTAGATTGGTGGCCGTATAAGTTGTCATGTCGTGACTTATTTGATATGTCCACGATGTCCCATTTCTTTTATTTTTTCTATTGAAAAATAAAGGCAACTTTCAAATTAAGGTTATGCAATCAAGGTCGTCACCACTTTTGTATTTTTGTCAACCCATGTATACCATTAAGATATTAGCAACTGTAATTCCCTAATTACATAGTTTATATAGATATAGACGTACTCTATTTTATCACATTTTTAACGCAACCGTTGTTAATTAGCTTATAATACATAGCTACCCTAAAATCAATTCATGCATTCTTATAATATATCTTAAGAATATTGTACTATGTATACCATAAATACGCATATTAGCCACTTTATTTCCCATATTACAAATTTTGTAGACGCACCCTTACTATTATATTACAATTAATTAACTGAGACACTTGTTCATATCTTTAGTTGAATACTTGTGTTAGTGACGGCTTCAATAACACGTACTTATAATCAGCTATTATTAAATAAATCAAGCTTACATATATTTCATTATGTTTATAAAAAAAATATAAACTTTTTAATAATAACGTTATTGATTCTAAAGCCTATTTCGTGTTCATGTTTTATTGATTTTGTTTTCTTAAGTGTTAGCAAAGACAATATATATAATTACTAATCTCTGGTGTTAGTCAAAAACGTTTTTTGTTCTTGTTTTGTTAATGTACGAGTTCTTAATTTTAATTAACAAAACTTGTTTGGTTCAAAATCTCAGTTAGCAAGTTAAGCGAGTATAGGCTTACCGTCACTAACATTGTGACATCCTACTAGGTGGTAGAGTTTCGCAGCGACTCACCCGGATTGGTACCACCGCCTTACCTATTCCTGGCGCAATAACGTCATGACGTGTTCGGAGGGTAAGGTAGCCAGTAAACTTGCTTTTGCTCGAGGCATAACATCTCAACCTCAGGTTGGCAACGCACTATTACCATCTTTGGTGTCTCTAAGCGGCGTGAATTTCTTACGATCAGGAAATCCGTCTGCTTGTTTGCCTTCCAATATCATAAAAAAATCTGGTTAACCAATAACAAATAAAAGTTAAATCCATCCATGATTAAACCTCAATGGAATACGAAAATGATTTCCACTGAAATTATGATTGCAGTAATAGTTAAAGTGACGGTACCAATCCGGGCAAACTGCTACACATCACTCTACCCTTTTCTTACATTCTTCTGCAATGGAAGTGACAATATAGCTTAGACAACATTTTTAAGACTATGCCAGTCACACTCTACCATCTAAGTAGTCGTCACTCAATATAGCTGTTCAAAAGGGGACCTGGACCATTTGTCTCCCTGCCTGATAGTTAAACATAAGTAAAATTTGTTATTACCAACAAGACCATTGGTAGAAAGTTGTAGAGTAATTTGCCCGCGTAGGAATCCATTCCATTAGCTTTTAACTGACATGTTTCGATACTGAAGGATATTTAGAAGACTTGCACATCATGTCTGACATAGGACAGCGACGTTCTATAACATGGATAGTGTTTATGAGTCACGTGTATCTCATCAGGGAGACACAGGCTTTTTTGATGATTTATCAATCTTCTTGAGTTCCCGGTTCGATTTCCGGGTCGGGCAAGAAAAAATTAGAAAATGTATATTTTCAATTTCCTAGTAAAAATAATGTTGCCCAGGATATGAGCCCTTTTGTCGATAGGCTTAGGTAACAATCCTATTGCCAACCGGAACTCACATTATAGGACTTAGTGTCTTCGGTTAAACGTGGGTGCCCTGGTTGTGCGTCTGCCTATCCCTTCGTTGATATGGGCGTAAAGATACAAATCTGCGTAATGAAGTGGAAGAAGCTCAGAACGTCACTAGGAAGAAATAGCTTTTTGTGTAAGATAAGGAACACAACAAAGAAACAACATTAGTCTAACAATAGTGTAATTAGAAGTGACATCACTACTTATTCTTCCGATAATTCTTGATAATTGTTGATTCACTGTTTACCTAATCCACGGAAATAAAGTAACTAAGTAGATTTTTCAAGAGAAAACTCATTAAGGGGGGTTATGCACTTTTTGTGATGGGTAAAAAAATTTACACTTTAGACACGTGACTTTCTCGAACATTCGTAAGATTGTGAAGAAATGAGGCAACAACTTATAGTGGTTTTCACTATAAGTTGTTGCCTCATTTCTTACAGTGATTTTTGTTTCACCGTCCTGTATATCTCTATTGATTATAGTACTTTTAATTGTTATTTTTATAATAAATAACGATGGTTATTAGAGTATTCTTTGTTTTCGATGAAAAATAAATAAAAGGAGTAATGTCTTTTACTACATAAGAGATAATTTTACTTATAATTATTAAAGCAATTCCTACAAAATTATTCCACAGCCATTCAAAATATTAAAAATGCACAATGTAAATATTCAAGTTTTCACTTCTGCCAGTACTGCAGAAGTGGAACCCGTTGATTTTTTATATAAGACAGTAACCGCTCTACTGATAAGAAACAACCACAGCCTGCAGACATCACAGATTTTGTAGGAATCCTATCCTATGACAGTGGTGTCAGGGTTACTGCACAAATCGACTGGTCTATCACTTCAATTCAATGCAACGTGGCATTGTAAGTCATGTCATCATGGCGGCAGGATTAGGCAGGGACGGCGTTTGGGTATGGCGGTAAAGGGGTGACAGATCCTGTGCGCTATATATTATTTACCTTTTAGTGCGATTTTGAAAAGCATGTAGGGGGCGCCGTATAAATTACGCCCAGGGCGCTGCTATAACTAAAACCGCTACAGGGACTAAAAAAGGCAAGCATAGGCTCACCGTCACTAACACCGTGACATCTTACTAGGTGGTAGAGTTTGGCAACGACTCGCCCGGTTTGGTACCACCGCCTTACCTATTCCTGCCGCCATAACGTCAATGCTTGCTGTTGACGTGTTCCAGTTGGAGGGTAAGGTAGCCGATAAACTGACTTTTGCTCGAGGCCTTACATCCCGTCCTCAGGTTGGCAACGCATCATTACCTCCTTTAATGTCTCTAGGCGCCGTTAATTTCTTACCAGGAATCAGAATAATTTCTTATCAGGAAATCCGTCTGCTTGTTTGCCTTCCAATATTATAAAAAAAAAGACTAGGTAAGGCGATGGATGTCTACTCGGGAAAGTTTCTGCACGGCACTCTACTCGTATCAAAGGTCTTGATGGTACCTAATAATAATCAAACCTATGCACGCTTCTTATGACTGCCAGCAAATAGGCAGATGATAAAGTCGGAGTACGGACGAGTGGTTCCGAATCAAGACGAAGACAGGGATCTATATCCTGTAAATATTTTTAGTATTTCCACAAAAATCTCGTTACACTACAACATATTAACATACCATAAGCAGTAGATGTTATTATTAAAACTACGACGCTTTAAGAATATTTTCGTCATTTAACACGTAACTTGGATTAGATCACGTTTTATCAAAAATGTGTGTTTCATGAACGCTAATCACTCACTCGTTGACGACGGAGTGATGCGTCATTCATTTGTTAGCAAGTGATTTCGTCAATGTACTTTAAAAAAAACATTTTCACGCCCATATCCTCGAACGGATAGGCAGAGACACAACCAGGGCACCCACGACTAGCTAAAAACACTAAACCCCATAATGTGATACGTGGCAAGCCTATCGCCAACCGGGCACATATCTGATCCCGAGCAACATTTTTTTATTACAAAATTGGAAAAACCCAATTTTCTTTTTTTTGTCCGACCCGGGATTCGAACCCGGGACCTCATGCAGTCAAGTCCAATAACTGAACCGCTGGACCACAGAGGCGATCAATATATTTTAATTACTTAAAAACACCATAGTTCGAAATATTTTTATGTTTAATTATTACCAACAAGCAGGTGACTTTCCTTATAGTAAGATACGTCGCTTTCTTTTTTTTCTATATAATGTAAATGGCTATAATGTAAATTTAAAAATCTTAATATATTGAAAGTATTTTTTTAATTATATGATATAAATAGGTAAGGTTGTGGCTTCCTACCTGGATGAAATGCTGCATATCACTCTACCACACATATACCCAGGACTTTTTTCGGAATTCCCCCTAGTTCGTTTCGGTAAATAATTAAAGGGCCTAAATGACACCAAACAGCTTCTCAGGTATATTTAGTAAATCGATTTTCACTTAATAATTGTGAATATTTATTAAATTCTGTATCACAAGGTTATTACAAAAAAATATGATGACGGAAGTTGTCCTGATCAGAAGGGCTATTGTAATTTTATTTGGTACGTAGTCAATCCCCTTTTTAAAGCAGTACGGGTTTTCATATATATTTGAATTTGGTTTTATAGAGTTCTACCTCTACCTTTTTTTAGGAATGACTAATGTGTTACCAACCTCACGGTTTTTATAACGTCACTGGGCTTTACCTCTACCTCTGTTTTTTTTTAACTCTACTTCAAAGTTGCCAGTGCTTTTGGATTACGATCCTTACCTAAAATGAACTATGGTGATTGGTAATAACTGACTAATTTTAAGAAACTTTTGGTCTACTTATCATATAAAATGACTTACTCTACCACCGGTGGTCTTGTTAGTAAGGACCTATTTGACGCCTCTTAAAAGCTGCCAGGCTTAGGGTCAGATGGTCTATGTAGGATAGACCATCTGGCCCTATACCTGGCAGCTGGCAAAGTACCGAAACCAACAAGGAAAATTAATAATCTATCTAAAAGTTGCGAGCTAGTTGAATCCTATTAATATTATAAATGCGAAAGTTTGTATGTATGGATGTATGGATGTTTGTTACTCTTTCACGCAAAAACTACAAAGCCGATTACGATGAAATTTGGTATGTAGGTAGCTGAAGACCCAGAATAACATATAGGCTACTTTTTATCCTGGAGTTCCCGCGGGATTGGGACTTACGCGGGTGAAACCGCGGGCCGCAGCTAGTTTTTAATATAAAGGAATTTCAAACAAATTCCAAACCATATCTGGAAGATGACCTTGTCTCATAATAAAAAGAAATTGTGTTTTTCCAATTTCCTAATAAAATCAACGTTGCCCGAAATTGGACGTGCCCGGTCGGAAACAGCCGTGCCATCTATCACATTATGGAGCTTAGTGTCTTAGGCTAGTCATAACTAATAGCTTACCTACTACATACTTCTGCCTATCTCTTCAGAGATATGGCCTTGAAGGTCATTCTCTTTATACTTTGCATAATTGTATGCAAAAGATTTAATTTTAGCACATTCCGCGCTTTGTATACTTAGTCTGGCCATAAATACTGCTACACTTAAAAATAAAAA
>NJDD01002117.1:175495-186415 GCA_002245505.1 Calephelis nemesis
AAAAGTATTTCTAGAATCGTTGACTAACACCTTACCAAAAATTGAAATGGTGACGTCACTTTCAGCAAAATGTAAAAAGTGATGACGTAGGTAATGGAAAAACAGAAATACAAACTTATAAGATATGTAGAGATAAAACAGATATGATAAGAAATAATGGGTTACTCGTTCAAGGTTGCTTTCAGAGTTTTCGCCTTGAGACGGCAATCGCAACCAATTTCTTTAAAGCGCTATACTAGTCAATATCCGCAATTTTGCCTGCGCAGCAAAAACCATTATAAAAGTATCTCTACGCCTATATCCCCGAAGAGTTAGGCAGAGGCACGCACCCACGCCTAGCCGAAAACACAAAGTCCCACAATGTGGTATTTGGTAAGCCTATTATCTACAAATCACATACCTGACCTGTAGTTGAACCTCGTGAAGTCAATAATCCAATATTATAATTTAATATAATATGTATCTCCTATTCACTATTAGTAGAGCCGAATATTATGTATACCTAAAATGTAATAATTGGAAAATGTAATAGTTTTCTATTGTAGAGTTAACAGTTAACAGAGTTCTTATATTTTAATTTGAACATGGATAAGTTGCCTCTGTGGTCTAGCGGTTCAGGTGTTGAACTTGACTTCATGAGGTCCCGGGTTCTAATCCAATTCATCCAATTTGGTTTTCCCAATTTTCTTATAAAAAAATGCTGCTCGGGATTGGCTATGAGCCCGGTTGGCGACAGGGTTGCCACCTATCACATTGTGGTACTTAGTGTCTTCGACTAGTCGTGGGTGCCCTGGTTATGGCTCTGCCTACCTCTTCGGGGATATGGGCGTGAAGATACTGACTGACATGGATAAGCAGATCCAACAAGCACTGTGTCCTATATACACCATAGATGTTACAGGGTAGCTATGGAATACCTATAATTTGAAGGGATGTTAGTATTAACGCTACTCTACCAACTACTTTACTCTGATTTGAAGATCGGAACACAACCATGCCAAACACTGTTCCTAAAGCGCTACCTATAAACCATTGACATTATTGGTGCACCACCGTTTTGTCATCGTATTGTTTTGTTTAAATCGCAAGTGGCAACCCTTCCTTTTGCGGAATATGATAGCGTCAAACACTGTTGTTGAAACGCCAGTCGTAAGTTAGGCTATGTATCCTGGATAAGTACTCTTAAATGTTTTTAATTGCATGCGACAGATATTGCGCAAAAAGTGATTTAATCGTTTTCTACACCGGCGGCGGCGCTCGTGTGCACCACTGTTTACATAACCTGACGATAGCATTTCAATATTTAGCCCTAAATTAAGGTAAAGTCAAAAATGAGTCCATGTAAACCGGTTTTTTTATGGTAACGGAAGGCAAACAAGCAGACGGATTTCCTGATGGTAAGAAATTCACGCCGCTTAGAGACACCAAAGATGGTAATGGTGCGTTGCCAACCTGAGGCCGTGATGTTAGGTCTCGAGCAAAAATAAGTATACCGGCTACTAAGGTAGCGCCCTCCGAACCGGAACACGTCAACGGCAAGCACTGGACGTTATAGTGGCAGGAATAGGTAAGGCGGTGGTAGCAATCCGGGCGGGTCGCTGCGAAACTCTACCACCTAGTAATGTCACGGTGTTAGTGACGGTAAGCTTATGTTCGCATTTAACGAGCTGCCTGGCGGGAAGGCAGATGGTCTATTCTGCAAAGTAGACCGGACTAATACGGGGAGAAAAAAAAACAATAAACCAATATTACAAATACTTTTTTTTTGAAGATACTTACAAAATATGTTACCCCACGTCCTGTCAACGATTTGTAAACATAGTTGAAGAATTTGTAAACTTGGTTTCGTATTTTCACACTTTAGTTTTTTTTCGATTAACTAACAAATTTTAATAAAATTAAAATATAGTTACATATTATTGTTGCTCTTCTAAAATATTTAAACATTTGATTTTCCTTTTAAAGTTTATAAAATAAGGTGTCATAATTTAGGAAAACCAGTTTAAATCGAGCAGCATCACGAGAGATAGCAAATACAAAACACGTCATTTGACAGTTGTTTGATGTACACTTTACCCAGTGACCATCACTTAAAATATACTGAATAGCCGTGCAGACCATTGCATGCTTTATATTGTGTGCATTTATGGGCATTATAACTATAATTTCTGTATAAATGTTAATATTAACCCATCTAAAACATAATAGTGAAACGATAGCGAAGTTCAATATTTGACTTCATGAGGTCCCGGGTTCGATTCCCGGGTCGGGCTACAAACAAAAAATATGGTTTTTCCAATTTTCTAATAAAAAGAAATGTTGCTCGGAATTGGATGTAAGCCCGGTCGGCAATAGGTTTGCCACCTATCACGTTGCGGGACAGTGTCTTCGGCTAGTCGTGGGTACCTCGTGTGTCTCTGCCTACAGCGTGCAGCTAAAACTAAAAATAAATGAGTTTCCTAAGAACCTTCTTTTAAAAATAATTACAAAAAAAAAACGAATATCCATTCATGTGTGATGCGATGATTAAGGGAAATCGCAATTAATTTTTATGCATAGGTTATGATAAAATTAGGTCTCAACAAACTATATCACAATCGATAAATTCTAACATAATTATGTACAGTAGTTAATAGGCCGTTAAAGTTGTAAAAACCTCGCGGTTAATAACATATTAGCCGTTTTAAAAAAAAAGTACAGGAGTACTGTTTAAATAAAGCGCTTCGGCTGTATTCGTCAAGCTTCGGAAATCCGAATGTCTTTTATAAAATTCTGTATAGAGTTGTTATTACACAAGCTTTGGAAATCCGAATATATTTTAAAGTTGTCTACATAGTGTTGATATTACATAGTTAATCATTTCTCTTAAATTTATTTAGATTAGATCAGCCAATTTAAAAATAAAAGTATAAGGTGTAAAAAGAGTAAAAAGTGTAAAGCCGAAGCTCACAATTTAAATAATAGTACTGTATATCACAATCAATAAATTAAACACAATTATGTACATTAATAGTATGTTCATTAATATCTGCTATGAAAACATTAACTATAATAACTCGCTGATAACAATACTACCTAACTATATTCGTAATTTCATAAACTTCCGCCAATTAAAATTATTTGACCCAATTTAGCTAACAATTTCGAGTAGTTTATGTTGATTTGCCGTTTGCTGATTTGTATATCAATTAAGAATTCGAGTGTTAGCTTGTTTATATATACTTGTATTTTGTATAAGTACAACTAGCTCTATCTGCGAACTTTTGACCGCCCGCCTATTTAAATGTTGTTTGCCCGTTGGTCGAAAATCGACCATTATAAATTTTAATATCTTGTAGATAAGAACGCTATCTTGATTTCTCAAGACCAACTACTTTGTTTCCAAACTTTTTAGTGCGCCATCTGTGATCTTTTATCGTTATCATCAATTTACTTGTTTGTGTGTGTCCATGGTAGTGTGGGTAATGTTTTATTTATTGATTTAATGTACTTTATAAGCATTATTATTGAAAAATATTGTCGTTCTGCATTTCTCCTTCACATAAACTATAAATGTGCCAAATTTTATGCTCCTGCGTCCGCGGAATTTTCATAAAAAGGGGTCCAAAGTTTTGGCATCACGCATTAATATATATACTTTTTAAATTTCATAGTCGTTCTACTTTTTATGACAATGAAAATCTACAAACCGTCACATCAACATACACCCATCTAAACAAGGGACCAGTCAGGCTACTTTTCTATCTTGATTTCATCCAATTCTGTTTTGTCATTTTAGGTGCTCTTGAATAGGTACGATACTATAGAATTATTAACATTTATTTAACAATCAATATAGCGGGCCGGCGTCGAACTTGAAGTCTTGAGGACCCGGGTTCGATCCCCTGGTCAGACAACAACATATTAGAAAATGTTTATTTTGCATTGGATATATGCCCGGTTGGCGATAGACACATTGTGAGACTTAATGTCTTCAGCTAGTCGTGGGCGCTTTGGTTGTGTCCTGCCTACTTCGGGGATATGGGTATGAAGACTACCTACATATCTATTTCATCTAAAAGAAAATCATGTTAGTTACACTGTTTATAACTCAAGAACGGCTGAACGGAAAGGCTGATAATTAGTAGGGAGGTAATTTAGAGCCGGGAGAAGGACATAGGATGCTTTTTATCTTATTCTATTGTGAGGAAACTGGGAATACCATATTTTAATTTTTCCCACACAAACTGAACGGGTGGAATCAAGTAGGTGGATCAGCTGGTAAACAAATTACTTTGTCGCATTAGTTGTTCTTTTTAACTAAATGTTAACAATGCGTTAGTTCTGTATTCAAGAGTACCTAAATGACATCTCCGATTCCAATTTCCAATATGCCTGGAATCGAGATTCCTGAGTAACCCTACAGGAACATCACCAAAAACAATTTGACGATTGAACGTAAGTACAGTTATAAATAAAACGATAATACATATAAGTAGCCTCTTGTGTTAACCTTCCTTAGCACAGCGTAATCGATTGTAGGTTATTTGAAAAAAATAAAGACGAATAACACTCGTTGTTTTTTTTTGTTTTCCTCTTATCAGTTCTTTGTTTCGGCATCGGTCTTGGTCACGAAAGTGCTCGGCCAAACACAGCACGTTCGTGACCTGACATTTTTGGTGAAACGAGTTTTAATAAGTGGATCTCATTAAAATTATTACTTTGTAATTAAAATAAATAATTTCGTGATAAGTACATATCTTTACGCCAAACCCTTGCGAGGGAGGCAGAGAATGTCGAGTGCGAAGTAAAATATAATGCTACGAAAGTTATGATCCTGAAAATATTTACTGGTTGCGGAACTTAGGGTTCTTATGGAACTTGACTCGTCTGATGGTAAGAGACAACCTCGGCCTATAGCCACCTTAAGTGTTATAGGCGGATCTCAGTCCTGCAGCGTGGTGTTAGATAGATATAAGGTGCAGGACTAGGCTACCCTGCCCTTTGAAACGAAATACGACAGATCCCTAATTAATAAAGTACCACTTCAGAATTATGGCCAACCTTTTAAAAAAAGAACCATAAAAATAGGTTTGTTATTGACCGAGTAATCGTGTAATCACTACATAGTATAAAACAAAATCGCTTTCTCTGTCCGTATGTCCCTTTGTATGCCTTAATCTTTAAAACTACGCATCGGATTTTGATGCGGTGTTTTTTAATACATACATATATTCCGCCAAGTCCCTTATGGGGTAGGCAGAGAGTATCGAGTGCCAGACCTCACGGTCCTGACAAACTTGTCTTGCTTCCTTCACATTAATTACCCTTTTCATACAAACACGCCGATTTCGTAGACTCTTGACACCACCTACCACACGGATAATATTCGATGGATCTGATCGTGAAATGTCAGCCTTGGTCTCCCCGGGTACCTACATCCATCTCCATTCGCATTGTATATCTGCTTTGTCAATCTTTCATCTGTCATTCTTTCCACATGACCGAACCAGCGGAGCATGCCCTTTCGCATTTTAACACCAACACTCTCTTTTAATCCCACTCTTTCTGGGATCTCACAGTTACGAATGCAGTCAGCGAGGGTTAAACCACAGATTTTCCGTAGCTCTCATTTCGACCGCATTTATCCTACTTTCATGCTTTTCCTGACATACCCAATTCTCGCTCCCACATGATAACGTTGGGATAAGCACAGAATTATGCAAAGCGAGTCTAGCTTTTAGACTCAAAGCCTCGCTTTGAAATAGCTTACCCAACCCTCCATTCACGCTATTCCCTGCACACACTCTCCTCTCTCATCCGTGGCGTAACTACCTTCCATCCCTGCTAAAAGCACAACCAAGATCTACAATTTCATTCACTTGTTCGCTTACATCCGTTCTGGCTACGTCTCTTTCAAACACCATTATTTTGGTTTTCATCGCAAAATATTTCATCGCATAGATAAAGTTATTAAAGAGGAAGGTTTATATGATTATCTAATACCCGTGCGAAGCCGAGGTTGGCCGCTAGTAAACATGAAAACAACATACAGTCGATCTGAAAACCTCCCTTTTTAAAGTTGGTTTAAAATGTTCTATACTGACGAATTCGTAAACGGAGAGTAAGCCAAAAAAATTGTAGTAACTTTTTTTTTTATTTCTTTTATCTGCCATTTCATAAAATACAAACACCTTCAACACAAGACCCTTACGGGTTAGGCAGAGATTTATCGAGTGCCAGACCTCACGATCCTGACAAACCTGTCTAGCTTCCTTCACATTCATTACCCTTTTCATACAAACACGCCGATTTCGTAGACTCTTGACACCACCTACCACACGGATAATATCCGATGGATCTGATCGTGAAATGTCAGCCTTGGTCTCCCCGGGTACCTACATCCATCTCCATTCGCATTGTATATCTGCTTTGTCAATCTTTCATGTCATTCTTTCCACGTGTCCGAACCAGCGGAGCATGCTCTTTTTCATTTTGAGACCAACGGTAATTTCATACATTCCTATTTAATCACTCTTTTTTGTGATGTTGGAAGGCAAACAAGCAGACGGATTTCCTAATGGTAAGAAATTCACGACGCCTAGAGACATCAAAGGTTGTAATGGTGCGTTTCCAACCTGAGCCCTCAAGAAAAAGTAAGTTTCGAACCGGAACACGACAACGGCAAGCATTGACGTTATTGCGTCAGGACAATGCGAATATAATTACTATATATTTAACGTAAATGCAAATCATCCTTTATTTTGTATTAAAAACAATGGAAACTATGTTACACAGTTAACGAAGAATACGTAGTTTTATTTCACTGGATTAAAATACCACGCGTCATTAATTTTAACCGTGCTACTAACCTTGACAACCCGCTACCGCCGCCGTGCTAGCATTGCAGATATTTTGCCGATATGGCAGCCATTATGTTGATTTGTTGACCGCTGCAGTCAGCACTTTGTACTAATATTTACATTACTCACACCTTTTATCTATTTGTATAATTTACGTAAACTTTATTACAATGTTTATATGTAGTAATCATTTATAAAATCCCAAAAACCCGGAAAAATGTTGTAGCAGTAGTACACATGGTTTTAAATAAAATTATGAAATAATGAAACAGAAACATTTCTCCGTTAATAGAGTGCTGGGACTTGCAGAAATATTACCGATTGGCAGCCATTATGTTGATTTGTTAACCGCTGCAGTTAGCACTCTGTACTAATACTTACATTAATCACACCCTTTATCTATTTGTATAATTTCCGTAAATTTTATTGCAATCCTTATATTTATATATGTATCGAGAATTTATAAAATCTCAAAACCCGGAAGAATGTTGTAGCTATGGTTTTAAATAAAATAACGAAATAATGAAACAGAAACTTTTTCGCCGGTAATAGAGTGCTGGGACATGTAAATTGCAGATATATTGCCGATATGGCAGCCATTATGTCAATTTTTGAACGCTGCAGTCTGAGCACTCGGTACTAATATTTACATTATTTACACCTTATATCTATTGATTAATGTACTTTTATTCGATTTTTACGTATATAGGTATTTGTCATATGTATTCATTTATAATAAAATCGCAACACCCGGAAGAATGTTGTAGCATCTATAATTTAAAACATTTTTTTTAAACTTTTTCACTGATAATAGTGCTTCAATGACTTCCCCGGGTAGGGATCCACCGTCTTACCTGTTCCTGCCGCCATAATGACTCTGTCATGTTCTGATCCGGAAGATAAGGTAGGTTGGCCAGCTATAGGACAGCGGCAGGCCATAACTGTCTCTTACCATCAGGAAACCTAAGGCTTGTTCGCTGACTTTTAACACAAAAAAATCCCAACTACAAAACAAAACACAAAACTCAGGAAAATAAAAAAAAAAGAAATAAGTAGCGGACTAATTCACCACAAGGGGCACAATATAAATAAACAGTTAAAACTAAAATAACACAATAATAATGTACGACGTTTAAGGTGGCATTTAATAAAATAAAAAAAATTGTATACACACACTGTTCCCGCAGAGCACAAATAAAGATGATGCAAAAAGTGAAATTTCTTGGCATAAAAAAATTTTAACTGTGCTACTGACCTTGACAACCCACAAGCGACGAGTCGTGCTAGCCAATGCAGATATTTTGTCGATACGACAGCCATTATGTTGATTTGTTGGCCATTGCAGTCTACACTTTGTACGTCTAGTTATATAACTACTAGCTGTCCCGGCGAACTCGTTCCACCCGTTCAGTTTGTATGGTAAAATATAAAATGTTGTTTTTCCTGGTTTACTCGCATTTTTGTTCCTACAATGTTTTTTTTAAAAAAAGAATTTTTTGGGGTGGCCATCCTTATCACTTAAGGAGATGAAATATAAATAACCTAATATCAGACTCAGCGAATGTTCATATCAAATTTTATCGAAATCGATTCAGCTATTTCGGAGGAGTATGGTAACAAACACGAAATCTTTATTGATATTGGTAAATATCTCAACTGTTGCTTTTAATTGTTTAAGCTTTTATCGGCGACTTCCTCCTTGTAAAGTACAGAATTATTTCGGTCCTCCCATTATAGTTCCATTAGGTATATTTAGAATAAAATTAATGTGTGTTTGTACTCGGGTTTTAATATTACATTTAATTAAAATCGGTCCATCCACATATGCATTGTATCTTAATTTTCCATTTGCCATTCGTTTTACGTAATTAAACCTCCAGAGAAAAATAAGGAACCCTTTTTTTATGTTTACACCAACACGTTATTTTAATTTAATTTTTTCCCAAATTTCACTGTTTAGAATACGGTCTATGTTTAGAGTTCTCAATGTTTTATTTTTTCGCAATACTCTACTTAACATTTATTTTCCATAGAAGAGAATGTAAACGGGCTAGGGGTTCCCTTTAATGTCGGGCATCTCCGCCGTCCACATTACCCCAGGAGTGCAGCAATCCAATAACGCATGGCTGACATTTCCGGAATGAGTTAGCTTTTTTCTAAGTTCGAATCCATTTGAAATAGTAATATCGTTTACTTATTTCTCAAAGATATTTACATTAATTTACCTATTTACCTCATCTCTCTCTTCTTTTAAGAATCCTTTCAATCCATCCATATGCTCCGTTACAATTTACTCAAAGATTTGACTACAAAGGAGTATAAGACGTAGATACTTTTACACTTAAGAAAGTTAGTAAGCTCTCTTAATATCTGTGTCCCCAAAAAGGTAGGTAGATGTACAGTGCATCCATAATAAGCCGTAGGTACTTAGTCCCATAAGGTGATAGGCCATAGGCCTATAGGGGTGATATAACTCATCTAATCTTGGGCAACATTTCTGTTAGATTATATAAAAAATACATTTTAAATTGCCCTAACCGGTAATCGATCCCGAATCTCGTGTTGTCAACGCTGACACTATACCAAAAAAATAAAGAGGTGATATTCTTGCACTTATGTAGTACTAGCTGTTTGCCTCCGACTTCGTCAGCGTAGAAATGTTACGATTTTCATGCAAACTTGTATCTCCTGTTATAAGTCTTTCTGTGGTTATTTTAAAAAAATAGCCCAACTCATATTCGTAGCTTCAATAACATAAAATTTCGATTCAGAAGTGTAGCCGTGAAAGAGCAACAGACAGACTTACGCATTTATAATATTGAGGATGGTCTATGCATAAAATAAATAAATAAACATCCCTGGATAAGATACACTAATTTAATGTAACCCCATACTAAATAAATTAGGTATATACTTGTGTTATGGGTCAACGATACTAATACACAGAAATACTTACTATTACACAGATATTCTTAAATATATTAAATACAAGACTCGGAAATAAAGACACCTAAATGTTCCACACAAATGCCTACCCCCGTCGGGAATCGAATTTGAGCCTCGCGGTTGTTCGGTGTAGTTAGGCATGAACGCTAGCCACTCGACCAACGATGCATTCTTATTTAATTTCCATAGCTACCCAAAATTGCATCTTACTAAACAACAGGAAGTGGGTCAAGCTTATAAGACTACACACTACGGAACTGTTATAAATACATACCATATAAGATGAATACCGAAGTTTACATACGTAACACACGTATCACAGCTTTAACAATATCTAACACTCACCGTTCACTTTCAATAAATTTTAACACTTTCAACTTGCAAAAATCGTCGGCGAGATCGGATGTGTTTATATCGAATCGAATGAATTTAATATGATGGATCAGTTTATTTCATTCCATTTTACATTTTTAAATAACGGCATCAGCTGTTTCTAGTGCAAAACGTATGACATCAAAAGACTAAAGTTTTGGTAGAGTTCTTTGTCTACAAACCTACGTTTTATTAATATAATAATAAAAGTATAATATTAGAGTTTTCTATACAAGGTAACATTTGAAGGACCAGCCAAATTTTGAGAGAGGTTTGGTAGTCGATAACACTTGTCATTTACGAAGTTACAAAAATAACAAAAAATGCAAATTATAATTTTTATCCAACGCAAAATGCATGGTAAACGCCGACTGCAATCGCATGCGCAGGCTGGTGACGTCATGACTCGTACTAGTTACGTTAGCGTGACAACAAGTGAAATATTAAGGCGTACTATTATAAATGAATGTTCATTAAAGAAAATATTACAATTTGTTTAAAATGCACTATCACTTTATCCTTAACTTCCTTATATTAAACTTTGGCCGGCCTTTTGTAAGTAACCCTGTATATCTTGGCCTGTAGAGACATATATCCCAGCTAATATATATCAAAGTCTGTATTGGTGAAATGCTGACAATGAAGGCTGGCAATTAATATAACAATAATTTAACTTTTCATAATACATAATATTATCATAATTTAAAAAGACCAGGAATGGGCCAAAGCAGTAGCGACTCAGGATGTAAATACTTGCAAA
>NJDD01002117.1:186531-206301 GCA_002245505.1 Calephelis nemesis
TAGAGACATATCATATCCCAGCTAATATATATCAAAGTCTGTATTGGTGAAATGCTATGAGGCTGGCAATTAATATAACAATAATTTAACTTTTCATAATACATAATATTATCATAATTAACATTTTATAGTGATAAATGAGCATTATTTTATGTGCTTAATGTTGGTTAAAAAATAAGTAGATGACGAACGGGCAATATGAAAATTACCGGGCTTTGGCAGATTATTCTGCCATGGCATGTTTGGGAAACAGTGGCATTACACATTACTTAGCCATTAAAAAAATGATTGCGATTGGAACTGCATTCCATAAATGACCCGCTTGTTTACAATTTCAAGTCTTCAGTATTATCCAAGTCTGACTCAAACTCCAAAGGTCAATAAATCTTCAATGAAAGTAAATATAACAGATTGTGGACACAAAACTAGCAATCAAAGCATTCCGAAAATAACTCACTGACTTGTAGTAAGTCAATGGCTGATAAGAAGCTTATTAATACCAGCATAATGTTAAATAACTAGCTGAACCGGGATAGGTACATTATTTTGCTAAATTATTTAGTTTAGTAGAAAACGATTGAAGTAGGTACTAATAACGACACTAAAAATGGCATTTGATGGTAGATGGGCGAGTGGTTAAGAGTATTTTTTGTTTGTTATATGATATGAAAAGTGTCCAAAAAAGTTGTGGTTTTACCTCATTTTTATTAAATATACATTCTCATGACTTAGGAGTATACAATTTTTTACAATAAATTCTCAAACTTACTGAATGTACATAAAAAACACACAAATCGGTCAAGCCATTTCGAAGGAATTTTATTACAGACACAGACACTATATATAAAAATAAATAACCATTTCACGTGGTTATTGCATCACTCTTGACAGGATGAGCTGATTTTGATAATTCTTTTTATATGTAAGGCCTCGAGAAAAAGTAATTTTACCGGCTACCTTACCCTCCTAAGATTCGATCGGAGATTGGAATATAGACCTTTTACAAGTTTCCAATACATACAAACATTTATTAGCTATCTTAAAAAATAATAATTTATATCATCACATTCTCAAACCGACTAACAAACAAGCATGTTTAGATGTAATTGTTAGTAATTTAGATAATGTTCAGTCTGATACTCATACTCTTGGTTTATCTGACCATGAAACTGCTCAAAATATACAAGTAGATATTAAGCCAGTCTCAAATTATAAGTTTAAGTGCAATTTTTGGTTTGAGACAAAGCGCCTTTTTAGCCAAGACAATATTAAAAAGTTTTATGAATGCCTGGCATCTTTAAGCTTTAGTGAGATTCTTAGCATTCAAAATTGTGAAGAAGCTTTCAATGAATTTCATGACATATTAATCTTATTTTTTGAATTATGTTTTCCAAAGATACGAATAAAAGTATCAAATAAGCCAATTAAAAATAAATGGCTTTCTAAAGGTCTTTTAAAATGTTGTAAAGTAAAACGTCAGCTATATTTAAAGTATCGATATTCACATTGTAACAAAATGGGAAATAAACATACTTATATACATTATAAAAAAATTCTATCTAAATGTATATTGGAATCTCAAAAACAAGCATCATTGAAATATATTGAAAAGTCATCCAATAAATGCAAAGCCTCATGGGATGTAATTAAAAGTGCATTTCAGAATAAAACATGTAAACAAGAAATTGACCAAATTAAAATTAATAAGAAAATATTTACTGACACCCAATCAATTTGTGAACATTTTAATGAGTTTTTTTATAAATCAGACCAAATGTAATACTACAGGTCAGCCCAGCTTTACATGTGGTATTAAATCCCATGTACAATCAAATCACAATAAAACTATGTTTTTTACACCCGTAGATGAGTATGATGTAATTAAAGTTATACATTCTTTGAAAAACACAAAGGCTACTGGCTATGATAATATTAGCACAGTAATATTAAAAATTGTTGCAATTGTAATAGCTAAACCCCTTTACCATATATAATTAATTTATCATTTCTGGAAGGGAAATATCCAGAACGTTTAAAAAAATCAATTGTAAAGCCTTTATTTAAAAAAGGGGATACTTCTGACATGAACAATTATAGACCTATTACATTAGTTTCAGTTATTTCTAAGATATTTGAAAAAATAATGTATGAAAAGCTTTATTGTTACTTGCTTAATTTTAACATATTAAAAGACAATCAATATGGATTTAGGAAAGGTCTACAGTTTATGCATGTTTTGACCTAGTAAAAAAAGTAACTAAATGTCTGAACAATAATGGTATCAACTTTCTGTATTTTTAGATATGAGCAAAGCATTCGATTTTGTTTCACATAAAATTTTGTTAACAAAATTAGAAAAATATGGCGTTAGAGGTAAATCATTAGATTGGTTAAGGAGCTATTTAGAAAACAGAAAACAGTGTGTTGAAATAACAAAAATTTGTGGGAACCGTAAAAATGTCTATACCTCAACTTATCTTTTTAATAACTGCGGTGTACCACAAGATAGTGTTCTAGGTCCATTACTTTTTTAATTTGTATAAATGATCTGCCTGATGTTATTAAGCATGATTCAATATTATTTGCCGATGATACTACACTTCTTATCAAATGCAAAAGTAAACTTGACTTAAAAGAGGAAACATCTGAGACTTTATCCAAATAAACCTTTCTAAGACAAAATTAGTAGAGTTTCGAGCACATTATAGGGAAACTAAGAAGTTAGATATTTTTTAAAATAATATTAATATTGAGAATGTAGATAATACTAACTTTCTAGGAATAAAAATTGATAAATTTTGTAATTGGAAATATCATATTGATTCTATTTGTACTAAAATTGATAGATTTGTGTATGTATTGAGAAGAATAAGAGAAGTGGGAGGCTTAAACGCGTCTCTTTTGGCCTATCATGGATATGTTTCTTCAGTTCTACAATATGGCATCCCTATTTGGGGCAGTTCCGTGGATTTGATAAGAATCTTTAGAGTTCAAAAAAAGTGTATACGAGCCATATGTAGTGTTAATCAATTGCATTCTTGTAGACCACTTTTTAAATCCTTAATCATTTTACCGTTACCTTGCTTATATATTTTGGCTGTGTGTGTATTCGTAAAAAAACATCATCATTTGTTTAAAACAAATGCTGAAATTTTAGGAAGTTCACATTTTAGAAATAGTGAAAAGTTGCATGTGCCTAGTCAAAAACTTAATATTTATAAAAAGAATGTGTACTGTATGTCAGTTCGTTTATATAACAAAATTCCTGATAGTCTTAAATCACTGCCTTTAAAAAGGTTTCGAAAGAAGCTATTTGACTTGTTGTTAGATAAAGCTTACTATAGGGTAAACGATTTTTTTGCAGAAAAGTTAAACTAATTTCATAGCAAATAATATAATATATTTTTGGTTGCCGAGAAGTTTGTTTCGCCGTTTCTTCTCCTGACTGGCTAGGCTTGGGAACGGTGGTAGCTTATGGTAGTGAGGGTTAAACCTAATTATATTTTAATTTTTTTTCAAATATTGAAACATAATATGTTACAAATCTTAATAATAAATCTGTATAATTTTAAAGATATTTGCACACCATAATGGTGTAGAATATGTTGGTATTAACAAATGTCTTTTGTTAAAGTTCTTTACACACATTTTCGGCAAATAACTTTCATTTTAAAATAATTAAACTAGCTATAATATAAATAATTGGCTTAAAAGTTAAAGCGTATGTAATTAAATATTTTTTTGAACAATATTAAAATATTTGCACACCAAAATGTGGTAGAATATGTTGATATACTTAAAAAATTTTGTAACATCTCATTTACACACATATTCCGCAAATAAATAATTTTCTTTCTTTCTAACCGGAACACGTCTGCGGCAAAGGCAAGAATATGTGAGGTGGTGGTACCAATCCGGGCGAGTCGCTGCGAAACTCTACCACCTTCATCCAAATCCGTCAATGATGCGTTTAATCGTCAAAACCAACAAATTTTCGCATTATATTATTTGTTTAAATCATTATGTATTAATGTAGGCTTTATCTTACGGATGACGCAAGGTGCTAACGGTTTCCCATCGGTGGTCACCGACCAGTTAGTTCATTTACCCGCTGGTCATATAAAACAATTCATTACGTAATCACGCCGGTAAATCACTGAAAATCTTAAAATGTTAAAAAGTCCTACAGTGAGAACATAAGTTAGTCAAAATACTTACTGTCTTTATATTAGATTAGAAGCCATATTTATAAAACAAGGAAGAAGGCTTCACATTAGCTATTGCTCGGGGATTTGTCAGTATTTTAAAATTATTCAGTTCGTTCGTAGGAACCAGTTGAAATATCACGATAACCTATTTATTATTCTGGTTAAAGATAAAACGGCGAACCAAATTTTGTAGTAATTGGCTAATTTCGAATTGGCATAATTTCATACAATCTTTTTTCCCCTATTTAACCGCTCTGGGAAAGGAATTTGAAAAAATTGCCACCCTGAGCCGGGATTTTAGGCTTCGAGTCAAAGCAATTTTACCGGCTACTTTATCCTCCGAACCGGAACACGTTAATGGCAAGCACTGATGTCATAGCGGCAAGAATAAATAAGGCGGTGTTACCTACCAATCCAGACAAGTCGCTTACTCTACCACTTAGTCAGATGTCGCGGTATTAGTGACGGTAAGCCTATGCTCGCCTTTTACGAGCTGCCTGGCAGGAATGTAGATGGTCTATTCTGCACAGGAGCCTAGACACGGGCAAAAAATATGCATAATTAATTATAAATCAAAAGCTATCAGTCAAAAACTGATTAAATTTATATCGGGCTACCTCTAAACGTGACCTTATTGAAAAAATACCATCAAAATATCTTTGTCTATAGGTCGCGGTTATTTCTTACCATCAGGAGAGCCATGTACTTGTTTTCTGACCTCAAAAGAAGACAAAAACTAGACGGAAGATAGGACGGAAGATATTATAACATAACATAAACATAAAACATACCAGACATAACATTATACGACTCCAAAATGTTTACCCTTTCTGTGTTATAATAAACACTGTGTAGCAGGTAGCCGACCAACAAATGGGAGTTGGTTTCCGTGACAGATGGGGTGCCGACAGCCACTGCCCTCGCTATTATTATAGATCCTGTTTTGTCTAAAAATATAACGACTATTTATACTTTTTATATGAATTTATTTCAGATGATAGTTATACAGCTTCTTTTAAAATTAATGAGTAATGACATAAACATCGTGTAGAAAAACTGTCAGTCGCCTCTGTGGTCTAGCAGTCCGGCGTTGGACTTGACTTCTTGAAGTTCCGGGTTCAATCCTCGAATCGGGCAAAAAAAAAGAAAATATGTATTTTCAAATGACTGGATATGTGCCCGGGCCCCGATTGACTATTGAGTTGCCACCTATCACATTGTGGGACTTAGTGTCTTTGACTAGTCGTGGGTGCCCTGGTCGTATCTTTGTCTACCTCTTCGGGGATATAGACGTAAAGATACTTGAGAAAAACCTATAATAGGTAAGATTTTGTTCTCGGTATATTTCCAATCTGTGACGGTGGTATCGGTTCAAAGAGATGTGTATTCCTATAGTTGCCTTTCTTATTAAAAAAAAGTATCTTCACGCCCATATCCCCGAAGGGGTAGGTAGAGGCACAACCAGGGCACCCACGACTAGAAGAAGATACTAAGTCCCACAATGTGATAGGTGGCAAGCCTATCGCAACATCGCCTATCCTATATTGTATTGTTGTGTACATATGTTGTTTGTGTATTGTTGTGTATATTTGTGTACTTTATCTAGAGATATTTCTTACGTAGGTATACTTTGCAATACATTAAGACAAATCTAAATACACTTAAATTTTTGATTTGTGCTATTCGAAATTTTACAAAGAATTATCAACTTAAAATCTTCAAAGAAAAAACTTATTTAATAACGTGTAATAACATCCCGTATTGGTTCGGGTTCTCTGTAGCCTAGTCTTGGCTGGCAGCTCGTAAGAGGAATACAAGTTAAATATGTCATCATTACCACTGATGGTAGAACGCTGTGCAACAACTTAGCCGGTTAAAGTTCTGACGCCATGATAACAGCTGCAGTGACATGTTTCAGTCCGTAGACGAGCAGCGTCGCACCCATAACATCTAATATGATAAACGTTAACATAAATAACAACCTCTATTATGATAAACGTTATTACGTACTATGGTATCACAGCATATTATTAGTCTGACGTTGATATTTATTTGTGAACATCTCAGAATCACCACCTTTCCAAAAAAATCAATGCGGTAATTAAATTTGTAACTGTTTTTTGCAGTTTTACTGTTTAAAATTATTGTCTCTACTATGTTACAAAAACATATAACAACGTCTTTAACATTTACCCTTGTTTTATTTTCAATGTGTCAGAGTAAATTTAATTAGCAGACCCTGACACAAGCCCGGTAAGTGCTAAAACGAAGGTACACTAGTTAGCAACTACACAACCTTTGAGACTTGTGAGTTGTGACCATGCCATGGATTAATAAAAAAGAGTACTTCACGCCTATATCCTCGAAGAGGTAGCACACCTGTACTGCTAGACTACAGAGGCGATGATAAAGATTAATAAAACTTCTTAAGAATCTACCATGAAGCTTTAATACTACTGGAAGTTACACTCCTAACCAAGACCTGGTTACCTACTCTTTAATCTACTCTTGAAATAATTTGTTGTTTGCTATTAAGTAAATATAATAATAATTCGCCAGTAATGTGTTCAAGAGATCTTAAAATGACATACTCAATTGCTATTTCAAATATTTCATGAATCGAGCTTCAAGAACTTGGAAATGACTGTTATCATTTCCAAATATTGCTGACTCTCTCTAATATTTTCTTATGATATTGGAAGGCAAACATGCAGACGGATTTCCTGATGGCAAGAAATTCACGGCACCTAGAGACACCAAAGGTGGCAATGGCGGGCTGCTAACCCGAGGAAGGGATGTTAGGCCTCGAGCAAAAGTAAGTTTACCGGCTACCTTATCCTCCGAACCGGAATACGTCAACGTCAACTGATATTATGGCGGCTGATATTTTAGGTAAATCGGTGGTACCAATCCGGGCAAGTCGCTGCGAGACTATACCACCTAGTCTGTCACGGTGTTAGTGGCTGTAAGCCTATGCTCGCCTTTTACGAACTGCCTGGCAAAGATGACTTCACTCTTAGAGTCTTGTGATGGCAATTGACAGAGTTTGAAAAGATGAATCATAGAAATCATATCATCTCTGATGTTTGCCATAGCTAAGCTTTTTGTAATGCCTTTTAAAATCGTTTACGTCACCTCATAACTGTATCGCGTTTGCTCCAGCAATATAGGTTTAATATTTAATGGCTCAATGTTCGTCACAATGTGCGTGAATCAAGAAACAGACTAACAATTTGTACGTGTTAGAACATTGGCTAGTTGCCACCACGATAACCGTGAGTCAGACTTAGTAACTTTACAAACACGACTTCGGTTGGGAACGATTCTAACGCTTTTTTAAAGTAGACTTGCTATACATCCAAAAAACGGTGTTGAATTAATGATTTCCACTATTTATATCATTAACTTTTATGATATTGGAAGGCAAACAAGCAGACGGTTTTCCTGATGGTAAGAAATTCACGCCAACTAGAGAAACCAAAGGTTGTAATTGTGCGTTGCAAACCTAAGGCTGGGATGTTAAGCCTCGAGCAAAAGTGAGCTACATCATCCTCCTAACCTGAATACGTCATAGGCAAGCACTGAAGTTATGGCGGCAGAAATAGGTAAGGTGGTGGCAACATTCCCACAAGTCGCTGCGAAACTCTAGCACCTAGTCAGATGTCACGGTGTTAGTCATAGTAAGACTATGCTCACCTTTGACCAGCTGCCTGGCAAGAAGGCAGATGGTCTATTCTACAACGCAAAAATAATAAAAAGAAATTTAAAAGTTTTTAAATATGTAATTACTTGAAAATTGCAAAGAACAACTTAAAATTTTATCTTCTATATCTTAACTTAATTTTCATATTCCGCTAATGCCAATGTTTTGTTATTTCTTAAGCAACAAAGCACAGTAAAAAAAAGCGTACCTTTTTTTATATACAAGAGGAGGCAAACGAGCAAGTGGGTCACCTGGTGGAAAGTGATCCCAGCCGCCCACGAACATTTGCAACACCAGGAGTATCACAGATGCGCTGCCGACCTTTATAGAATGAGTATGCTCTATTCTTGAAGGTCCTTAAGTCATAATTGTTTGGGAATACCGCCCTTGGTAAATGATTTCACAAAGATGTTGTGCGAAGTAAAAAATGTCTTCGGAATCGCACAGTTGTAGATCGCCACGCATCAAGATGATGGGCACGATACTAACTCTGTCGCGAAGTCCGAAGGTGGAAATCAGCGACTGAAATTAAACCAAACAACCTAACTAAGTGCAATTGTTCTATTAAATCACGCCTATTGCTATGTCCAATGATAATTGATTTTTTTGTAATGTAAAGAGATATAAACAACGTGTCTAACTCATATATTAGTCTTTGTTCCGAATACAATTAGAAGTAACAGCAGAACTATATCGACAGTTTTTGCCAGCCGCGTGCGAACACGCGATTTCACCGGGAAACAACTGATGATACCTTTCCTTTTATCTACGATCAATGTTAGATAGCTAATCAATTGGCAATTAATAATTTAGATTCGAAAGTTTGGGTGTACGCGAGTTGCAGGTCATTTGATAGTTTGATTGATTCATATTTCAATCAAGTTTTAACTATATGAATAATTTCAAAATTGCTAAGGTCGATCCGAAAGTCTTATCTGTAAAAGTCGATTGTTCCGGTTTATTTTGACGTACCTAGAATATTTAATCATTTCTAATCACTATAAACCTGTCAAATAAAAAAGAAGTCTAAATTTGTTATAGGAATTTGTTATAGAATTTGTTATAGGAACGATAGAAAAACCTGTCGAACCACAGACTAAGTAATCGACGCGGAGTCGAGTCGATTGTTCGTGTTTATTTTGCCATACCTAGAATTTTCAATCATTTATATAAGTAACTAGGTGTGAAGCTGTCAAACAACCGATCATAGATTATATGTATAATTAGCTTCCGCCCGCAACTCCGTCCGCGGGGATGTCGGTCTTCGCGTGATAAAAATGAAAAATTAAGATTTATTTTTTTTTACGTATTTTTCCAGGATAAAAAGTATCCCATTTTATGCCCAGGATAATAAGGTATAATTATACCAAGTTTTATCGAAATCGAACCGTTAGTTAATTCACGTGATGCCTGAACATATAGACAGACAGACAGACAAAATTTTTTTAATCACATATCTGGGTTTGGTATCGATCCAGTAACACCCCCTGCTATTTATTTTTTCAATATTTTCAATGTACAGAATTGACGCTTCTACAGATTTATTATATGTATAGATGTATATGTATAGTGCATATATAATTATGACTTATACTTGATAACAAATAATAATATATACACTATTACAAATTTAAAAAAAACATTGATTTATAAATCGAACAATGAGTAAATAACAAAATTTAAACACAATTGGAATAAAATTCTAAGTAATGTGAATAAATTTTACTTAATGCTAACGAATTATACCTAATTCCTATACCCTCGATGTTGTGTTTTTTCCAAGAATAATAAATGAACACTTAAAAGATTATAAATTTACCTTACAATGTCATTTTATTAAAATTGTATACAGTTTTTATTTAACTCAGTACAATACCTAATAGGTATATATTTACAAATCTCAATTTTATTTAGTACAAATTTTAGTCGCCTCTGTGGTCTAGCGGTCGAAGTATTGGACTTGACCTCATTAGGTCCCGGGTTCGAATCCCGGGTCGGGCAACAAAAAGAAAAAGTGGTATTTCCAGTTTTCTAATAAAAATAATGTTGCTCAGGATTGGATATTATGTGCCCGGTTGGCGATAGGCTTGAATGTGGTTGACATTGTGGGACTTAGTGTCTTCGGCTAGTCGTAGGTGTCCTGGTTGTGTCTCTGCCTAAAGCTTGAGGATGTGGGCGTGAAGATACTTATTTACTGTTATTGTTATGAACTCAGACCAATAAAACTTTATTTTTTAATGGTTACGTATATTGTAAAACTAGCGGCCCGCACGAGCTTTGCACGTGTATAAAATATACATATAAACCTTCCTCTTCAATCACTTTATCTATTAAAAAAACAGCATCAAAATTCGTTGCGTAATTTTAAAGATTTAAGCATACAAAGGGACATAGGGACATTTGGACAGAAGGACAGAAGGAGCGACTTTGTTTTATACTATGTAGTGGTGACGCACATACACCCAACAAATAAATATATACCTGACTGAATTCTGTACACCAAAGATAATTAGATAAATACAGACCTAGGCCACTACAAATAGGCCGCCAATTTTAGCATTTTTGGTCTGTTTCTCTTTCTGTCTCCTTCCCGTTGGTATATTCTAAACTAGGGACTACAGGGAAACAACCAACAACTATGAAACTGAGTTCCAATAATGGGAGGTTAAAAAATGTATGTGACCTAGGCCACTGCAAATAGGCCGCCAATTTTAGCATTTTTTGTCTGTCTCTCTTTCTGTTTCCTTCCCCTTGGTATATAAACTAGGGACTACAGGGAAACTGCCAACAACTATGAAACTGACTTCCAATAATGGTAGGTTAAAAAATGTATGTGGCACAGTGAAATTAAGCTGGTAACAACGCTCACCATCCGCTATTTTCCCACACCATCCATTAAAACTAAATGAGACAATTATACTTGTCATAGTTGTGCCGGGAAACCAAAGAATGTATGATATGCTCGATTCCAATAAAATGCAGGTGAGTAAGTTCATGTTTATGTGCATATTTAGTGACGCATCTACTAAACATGTTACCAGTGTTAAGTGATAAATCTACATCCAACTCTAAATATTCAATTGTTTCCATCCTTGACATTTAGTGAAACTCCATTGAATGTTTATATGTGAAAAACATTTGCACTGTTTTATGTAATATATTTAAAAAATCTAAAAATAACAAATTAACAATAATAATTACTATTAGTATCTTCGGCTAGTCGTGGGTGCCCTGATTGTGCCTCTGCCTACCCCTTCGGGGATATGGGCTAGGCTAGCCAGTCTCAGGTCGGCAAGGCACCATTAACATCTTTGGTGTTTATATATGTGTCATAAAATCCAATTTAGCAGCTTTCCTATGACAAAAAAATAAACATACTAGAACATGGCAACCATAGACCACGGTTGTAATATTTTACCATTCAGAGAGCCCTGGTGTTCATATTGTGATATTAAAATCATATTAATTTCCCTGGGCATTTACTAATAACTTACTCCCTCTAGATATGTGTAAAATATAGCTAAGTATCTGCCTTTCATAGCTATAGCAAGTCAAATACCGTCTAAATTATCCGGTCATTTGTTTGCTCCGGTTAACTTTTGTTTCCGGGCTCCATTGTAGAACAGGCCAACTGCCTACCTGACACACAACTCGTTAGATCTCGCCTTTTGAAAGGCTTGTCACTAACACCGCGACCTAATTAGAAGGTAGAGTTGTGCGACAGCTCGTATAGAATAGTAGGACAACCATCTTAGCTTTTGTTTTATGATACCGGAAGGCAAACAAGCAGACGGATTTCCTGATGGTTAAAAATTCACGCCGCCTATAGACACCAAATGTGGTAATGGTGCGTTGCCAACCTGAAGCCGGGATGTGAGGCCTCTAGCAAAGGTAAGTTTAACGGCTACCTTATCCTCCGAACCGGAACACGCCATGATTTTATGGCGGCAGGAATAGGTAAGGCGGTGGTACCAATCCGGGCGAGTCGCTGCGAAACCCACCACCTTGTAAATGTCTAATGAGATAACGTCATTGGCATGGCTGAATTTGAAAATAACTAAAGTAACTATCGCAAGACTTTCTAGACTTACCATCCTAACCTCAGGTTGGCATCGCACAAATAAAATCGGCTTAGGCGGCGAGTATTAAACTACCATGAAATTTTGCCCATCGGGTATGTGCTCAGTTATCGATAGGTATGCCACCTATCACATTGTGAAACTAAGTGTCTTTGGCTAGTTTTGGGTACCCTGGTTTTACTTCTGCTTGCCTCTTAGGGGATATGGCCGTAAATATACTTTACTTTTTACGGTGAAATTCGTCTGCTCGTTAAGTACATGCGTAAGAATAATGTCAAACTTTGTTGTTTTTCTATAAAGTGTTGTTTGTTTAATTATTTGGTTTCGGAAGGAAAAACGGAGTGTATCTAACTAAACATACACAATATCTAAAAATTTTAACCATTAAGAGATAAGAAAAAAAAACTGCAAATTAACGGGTAAATATAGTATATACGGAACTATACTCGATATTTTTAATAACTTTCCTCAAGAAAATTATTACATGTCATTTTTAAACATTAAATGAATGTTAATTTAAGTAAATTATAAGCCAAAGGAAGACATCTATTTTTTTACATTTTGGCATGGCATCCACATTAATTTTGCACAATTAAGTTTGCACAATTTTTTTATTTTATTTTTATTTTCGCTCTTGCCCAGCGCCTGGGTTAAATTTCTATATATTTTAAAGAAAAAAAAAATATTTTATTGTTAAATTATCCAAAATTAGCCATAAGTCATCCTAGAAACTCAAGTCAGGGTATTGAGTACAACGGTAATCCTTGTAAGGTTATCTAGTTAGATTTGGCGGCAACCAGAAAATGCACGTAACTAAATTTTTTCAATTTTTTTTTCATGAACAAATACTTACTTTGTTTGTGCACTTTAACTGAACAAAATTGTACAAAATGACACTAAAATTAAATCATTTTACTCAAAGTATACACGAAATTCAATCATTACAAAAATACCAGTTTGGCGCAACTTTCATATCAAAAAATAAAAAAAATAAGTTTGCTATGTTTTTTATTCGCCCAAATCATATGACACTAGTTGCCTTATATCTGAATGTGTTTAGACTTACTTTCAAATTATACGGGTTATACTTTTTCGAGTAAACTTTATACAAATTCGTATTTGCTATGTATGTGGAAGTCCCGCCTCTTATTACGTAGTATTTATATACTCTTTGAAAAATACCGCGTCCAAATTGTCTCTGAATGGCGCCAAAACTCAACATCCTATTTGCGTTGGCAAAAGAACTATACTTAGAGGTCAATGAAAAGAACGATAACATTTCAAAAATCGAACGTTTCTAAATTCGGAATTAAAAACAAAAAACAAGTGAAACACTAAAACTGAATGAACAGAATTCCTAAAATCGATGAGTAACGAGTAATCCGATTAACAGGAACTGCAACGGCTATTGACGTGAGTTTTTCTGTTTGGTGCCTTGCCAAATGTAAGTCATCACTTTATGTCTGCGTCGTTGTAAAGTTCATTGTCAATGTGAAAAACTCTAAAGTACTTCCTTGTTTTAAATTTAAAATTCGCATTTTAGAAAAAGCAACTTTTACTATATTTCTAAAGTATCTTTACTCCCGCGTCTCCAAAAGAATAGGCAGAGGCACAACCACTAGGGTGTTAAATCTCGATTTCATACAAATTGAAATCGGATATGCCATGTTAGATACTCTTGAGCACAATTCTGACGAATTATTAACATTTTGTTCCAAAAAACCAAGGAACTCGATAAAATTATTTATTGCTAACTAGCCGACCCGGCGAACTTTGTATCGCTTTACATCTTTCCTGCAATATCTCGAATTTTAATTTATTTAAAAAATCCAATAGAAAAAAAAATATTAGCAAAATTGGTCAATCAGTTCAAGCGTGATGCAATGACCACGCGAAAAATATATCAATAAATGAATACTAGCCTACACGGCAGACGTTGCTCTGCTATTTTTTAATTTATTTTAGTAAAAAAATTGGGGTGAGTCACCCTTATTACTTAGGGGTGTAAAAATAGATAGTACTTAGCCGATTGTCAGACCTACTGGATATGCATATAAAATTGAGTGAAAATCGGCAAAGCCGTTTCGGAGGAGTACGGTACCTAACATTGTGACAAGGGAATCTGTTACAATTGAATTGATTTGGTATAAATTTTAGCTACCTTGCTTGTGTTGTTGCTTAAGGGTCGTGAGCGTGACAGAAGGACGTACAACAAAGTGATCCTATAAGGTTTTTTTTTCCTTTCAAGGTACGGAACTCTAAAACCATACAGAGGAATGATTAAACATGGCAAGTGTCACCGCTCAGGCATATTACTGTTTATTTAGTTGTGACAAATCGTTAATCTAGCCCCGGCTTGTCTAATGCGGACAAATGACTCAACTCAATTGTGTCTTCGGGACAATGGCTTGTCTTGTAATATTACGTTTGATGCCATAAGAATATAGGCCGTACTTGTATTATATAAACTTTGACCGGACTTAGTTAATCTATTTTCTTAAAAAAAATTGATAGAAGAAGGCGTTATTTTGCGAAAATCCATACTTAGATCCAAATAAAATTACTTAATTTGCAATTTCCCGCCAAAAAAATTAATACGTATTATGGCGTCACAAAACAGGCAAAATAGTGCGCTATTAGTGAATTGGACTTACCGGAAGCTAAAACTCCCAAATATATCCAGCTCCACACAACACACAGCACCAAACTGTTTTATTAGCACCAACAATACACACACTATTAAAAACTCAACGTATGTTTCTTATTTTCTTTCAATCGGATGTCCCACAGCGCCTTTTTAACTAATTTAATATTAGTTCTATGCGGATTGAAGCATTGATTGTAAGCAATGGTTTCCATCTTTGTGGAACGTAGATTTAATCCAAATTTTGATTTGTTTCAAACTAAGTTTATACCAAGGTTGTGAAAGGCGTGATTGGGGGGTGATTACAACCGTCTGGATTATGCTTGAAAAAGAAGAAGGTTATGTGTTCGACGTCTAATGATATACTTTTATATATGTTACCCGATTATTCCGTCATTTGTGGATTGGTTTAAAAAAAAAACTAATTTGGAAGAGCTGTTTTTACTTCCGGAGTAGTTCCATTGTCACTATATCCTTATGCCATCAAGGGAGCCGTGTGCTAGTTTGTTTAAGATTTTACGCACCTTTAAGGTAATTTCACATAGGTAAGTGTTAATAAAAAAGTCTTCATCAATTATGACATAAGCGGCATCTTTATTAATTTTGAAAATGATTTGACTTTTTTAACACCCATCCCCATGCTGTTTTTGAAACCTAACCAGTCTATTAATTTTTAGCAATGTCCAAAACAAAATGATCATATGGAGCCTTCTTCATTCTTCTAAATCTTATAACTTTTACATTAATGTTGCCATATTTTTTTCACTACAAATGTAGGTTGTAATTTCACTTTTATATTAATATGATGCCTGCATTTCCCGATACGGCAGATTGCATGTTGTCAATACTTAATAGTAACATACTATAGATCTAACACGCGAACGCAACTTTTCATTGAACGCTAAAAAAACTGTTCCATTCGTGTTATACGATTCGACATAGTTTCACTTCTGCGTACCTAGCAGGAGTCGCCGTTATCGACATCGAGTATAAAGTGACTTTTACATTTCTCGATAACGTTTTGTTGTTAATAAACAGTACATCATTTGTTAATTCGACTCTTAGGGCCGAAACACAAAACCGCTTTGCGGCGCCGCAGAGACGCTACTGCCGATTGTAGCGGCGCGGCACTATTTATTGATCTTTTTAATAACAAATAAGCATTAAGTTTCTCACCATGGTCCATGGTAGGGACACGTCTATGACGCCGCAACGCAAACCGACAATTTTAGCGGAGCGGCGCCGCAACGCGCTTATGTGTTTTGGCCCTTAGTTCGATTTTGTAGATGGAGGTAGTTAGGTAATTGAAGCTTAGATACGTTTTCGTGTATCTGAGCACGTTTTATTTTTTAGTTTTTCTATTTGAATATGGATCAGGTAACCAACGGCTGATAATGACATGTAGAGTATAGGCATTAAATGTGTTAACCAAGCGTTAATATTACAGAACTAGTGAATTCAGATTATAAAATTGGCACCATAGTACTCGTTACCAATTAATAAATCCTTTTTTTTTTAATCAAATGTCAAATTAAACGTCTATCTCGATTAGCTGTTTAAGACTACTGCTCACACCACAAGTTGGTAGAATATGTTGAAACGCTTAAATAATTTTGTAACATCTTTGTAACACTCATATTCCGCAAATAAATATTTTTCTTTCTTTTATTTTTCTTTCTATCGATTTCGATACGTGCTAGTTGTTGGCCTGCTAGCTACTCAGAAGATGAGTGTTTAAGCAGCCGATAGTCAATGCTTAAATGGTTATGTGCCGGATCGTTGAACATAAGTATGCTTAATTACTAAACGCAAAAAAAAATTGTACTATTTTAATTGCCGCCATTTATTAGATATTTTGCAGGCGTAATGAGACCTACGCCATTTGCGAATTCTGTTTATTCTTTGTAGGTCAGGTAGGAAAGGTTATCCCATAAACTTACTGACGTAGTAGTGACAAACAACAGTAGATAGGCTCTACGCATATTATACAAGTATTAATTGTCCTTTTGAGATTCAAATCCCCAAGTCATAACGCTCCAGGAAAACCCAGTAGGGAAGGTCATTCCATAATCTGACTTATGTAGTATGCACCTTTTAAAGTATGGCTTTATGCGCTTTAATAAAAACAATTTATAGGAGAGGAAACCTATAAAAGGTCATTCAATATCCTAACAGTAAGTACAAGATGCGTATCACAACTACTTTCATACTAATATTGTAAATGCAAAAGCCTATAAAAGATGTAAAATATGCCTTTATTTTGTTAATTCTGCAAATAGCAAAATAAGGGCTTATTTTACATCTGTAATAATGGATTTCCGCACAATAACGCCTCATTAAAAAAACCTATAAAAGGTCATTCAATAATTTATCAGTATGATGATTCAATTTCATTTTTTAATCATCATTTCATTCATTAAGTCATGCATGCAATAATTTATCAGTAGATGCATATCACTAATTACATTTATACAAATATGTAATATTGTAAATGCGAAAATCAGTATGTCTATGTGGTGTTCTATTACGGCTAAACCGCTGAGCCGATTTTGTTGCAACTTGATATCGTATAGCTATCGATTCAAATTCAAACATAGGCTACTTTTTTTAAAATAGCCAACCCCAAAATTTGTAAGAAAATGTAATTAAAACCGCGGGCATACAGCAAGTATGATACAAACGAATTCTCTAGAATTTAGATGTTTTTCAAGACAATTCCCCAGAAATATTAGTAACTGTATCATAAAAAAATCGATCCATGATTTGTTTTAACTTACCGTAACTTAAAAGGCTCAATCTACAGTAGCTCGTAAGGGAGCAACAAAGATATTTATATAAGCAAACAAACGAATCGTAAAAGTTCAGGGTACTTGAATAGTTAGTGCTTTTGACTTCAGACTTCTCTGCCTTAGGTAAAAATCGTAATATTTTATTAGTGCTGTACTACAACTTACCCGGTTAAAGACCAGCCGCCTTACCTATTCCTGTCGCAACAATGACTCTGTCAGGGTCCTTTGTAATGTAGCCTACATTGGTCTTTATCCATCAGAATCACGAATCACAAGGCTGTACTTGTTCCCTATCTTTTGCCTAAAAAAAAGAAAAAAAGTATAAGTGGTACATCTGTGTTCAAAATTACCTACCTCAATTAAAGTAAGTTGTTATTATGTTCTCTTGTTAGGTCGTTAACAGAGCTATGTTATGACTGAAGAGTGACATAGACTAAACTTTATCCCGATATCTAAACGAATCCTTTTAGGAGGGATAAATATTTATAATACATGGCCGTATCCGTAGGCAATACCTAGTGGCCGTATAAATTAAAGTTAATTAAATTTCGTAGTACAAAATTTTACATAATTACATTCTCTCATTTAAATAACAAAGTAACAGTTGCATAATGCTTTTGACCTGCACTTCTTGACGCTAATGTTTTAAACTCAATGTTAACGAGAATCGTTGATTAGTAATGAACGAATAAAAAGTGCAGGTCAAAGAATAATGTATTTCCGAAAGGAAATCTTAATGAATAGGTCGGGACTCGGGATGTAAATAGCGCTTTGTACATTTAAAATGTTAAACTTGTAGTTTGTTGATGGGTAGGTAGGTATTTTGATTTCGTGGGTTCCACCAATTTCTATCCTGTTATTATCGCCTCCGTGGTCTAGTGGTCAAGCGTCGGACTTTACTTCTGAAGTTCGATCCCCGTTTCGATCCCCGGGTTGGGCAACAAAAAAATAGAAATGTGTATTTTCAATTCTCTAATATAAAAAACGACGGGAGAAGTGAAAACTTGAATATTAACGTTGAATATTTTTTAATATTTTGTATGAATTGCTTTATTTATCACTATGAAAGTACTATTATTTATGTGGAATACAATGTTCGTTTATTGAGCCATCGTACACAAACATGACAACACGAACATTCGCGCACGCGCCAATGCATGCAGTGCAAGGCATACATTTTCACCGCGCCGAAGAAAGAGAGAGGATATACTTCCTCTCCTACGCCGTGCCGGCTGTATCCGCCTTACAAATTTTCGATCAGGTCACGCGAGTTTAGAAGTCTTTACCCATTCCAAAAAAAGTGAAGTTTTCACTTTAATAATGTTACCTGGGATTGGATATGTGCCCAGTTAGCGATAGGCTTGCTACCTATCACATCATAGGACTTAGTGTCTTCTGCTAGTCGTGGGTGCACTGGTTGTTCCTCTGCCTACCTCTTCCAAGATAAGGGCGTGAAGATACTTATTTTTCTATCCTGTTGAGATGAATTGACTTTGAAATTCCCGCCTTACTTATTCCTAATGCAATAATGACAGTCTGGAAGGTAGGGTAGCCGGTCGATAAATGGTCTAACACCTCGGGCACAAGAGAGCGACGCACCTACAACATCAATGGTGTATATAGGCTACGGTTATGTTTGTCTAGTAATGTTATTTATAAGTAGCTGTGTATCATCATCCACACTAATATTATAAATGTGAAAGTAACTCTGTCTTTCTGTCTGTCTGTTACCTTTTCACGCCTAAACGACCAAACCGATTTTGCTGAAATTTGGTATGTAGTTAGTTTGCATTCATGAGAAGGACATAGGCATATTAGTTTAATTATTAATAATATTATTGAAAATTCAACCCCTAAAAGGGTTAAAAGGGGTGGCAATGTTTGTATGAGAAAAATATTTTTATTGCACATTTTTGCATGAAACTTTGAATTAATGCTTTTTAGTACAAATGATGAAACACGTGTTTCAGTGTTTTTCGAAATTCACTTGGGGGTTAAAGGGGGTGGCTAAGTTTGTATGGGAAATTCAATTGTATTGAAATATTTTGCGTGACACTGAAATAATGCTCTGCAATACACAAATTCAGATTTCGTGTAGAAGGAACTCTCTCTAGCAGTAGGCCCCTAGAGGCGGGAGTGCCGCAGGGCTCGGTACTCTCACCTATACTATACGCCCTCTACACGAACGACGTTCCCAGACCGCCGCGCGTCCACTTAGCCCTGTTTGCGGACGACACGACTCTATTTTCAACCCACCGTCGCGGTAAAGTGATAGGAAATAGTCTCAGAAAAGCGGCCACTCTCCTGGGCAAACGGTTCAGGAAGTGGCGCATAGAAGTGAACCCTG
>NJDD01002117.1:206533-231855 GCA_002245505.1 Calephelis nemesis
TAAATAATGATGTCTCGGGCTGAGCACTCTGCTCGGCCCACAAAGCTCGGTGAAGTTGCATAAAATCGCGAGATTAGCAACAAATTAGTCATTCAAAAAAAAAAAAATCTGCAATACAAATTATGAGACACATATCTAAGAATCAACCCCTATGATGGTTAACGGGGTGGCACAATTTGCGTAGGAAGAAGTGATTTTTACCATAAGTCCATAACAATTAACCAAAGGCTACTTTTTATCAATAAAAAATGAAGGAGAATGGGTAAAAAGAGGTGATCAATGTTCGTGTGGAAAATCGTATTTTTGTTTCAGAGGTGGTCCCATGGTCACCAGATCAGGATCTGATGATGAAATCCTGGGGAAATCGAGGGAAACTCTAAAAAAATGTTGGCAAGAATAGTGTTATCGTGGATTATGATCACTTGCTAGCATTCGACAATTGTCACTTCATTCTCCGACTCAAAATATTGCGAAAGGCTGACCGTTAAGTGTCTTTGAGGGATTTGGAGATATTTACACAGACGCAAGGGAGAAGATCAGCTAGCGCTCAGCGTCAAGCTCAAAGTAGAATCAGAAGGTTTAATAGGATTTTTTTGTTAATGCATGATTCTATTATGACCACACGTTACAGTATAAAAATCCTCCTATGATTTTAATTGGGAAAATGATTAAAAATATCAATGAAATGAAATGAAATTTATTTATTTGCGGAATATGTGCATTAAAAGCTGTTATAAAGATATTTAAGAATACAACATATTCTACCACATTGTGGTGTGCAAATATTTAGTTAAATTTTAAGAAGTTACATATTTCTATAAAAATGTACATTTAAATCGCAGCACTTATTTACATTTTTAATAAACATTTTATTTATTTACGAACATAAGTTTCATAATTTATTATACATGAATTTAAAGGTAGATTAATTTTTAGTCCTATCTACCGTACACTACCACCGTTTCCAAACCTAGCCAGTCGGGAGAAGAAACGGCGAAACAAACTCCCCGGCAACCATTATTTTATTACCTAAGGTTTAAATTATTTAAATATATATATATTATTACTTTTGCTTGGTGAACCAGCTGAGCCGCTAAAGTCTCTTTTATTGTGCAATTCTGATGAATCTCGAAGATTTTTAAGCAATATGCGCAAAAGCAATAATTGTTTTCAAATGACGTCGTTTAGACTGTCTACCTAGTCATACATCATTATACCAGGATGTTCTCCCACATTTTTCTGTGCAATTTTCTGTCAAATTTATCACAGAATCTGTTTATACTAATATTCAAAAGCTGAAGAGTTTAATTTTGTTGCTACAATTTCTAAATGTGAGTTTCCGAAGATATCCCCGAAGGGTTAGTTCTGCCTAACTGCACAACCAGAGCGCTCACGACTAGCCGAAGACATTAAGTCCAATGTGGTAGATGACAATCCTGTAGCCAACCGGGCACTTATCCAACCCCGGGCAAGTGGCAACTTCACAATTTCTATTGGTTTTTTTTCGTTGCCTAGACCGGAGATCGAACCCAAGATCTCAAGAAGTCATTCCGATGACGGAAGATTAGACCTCAGAGACGACATGTATATTTCTAAAATTTCGAAAAAAAAATCTGTTAGAGGTTTCCATAACTTGTTTATATAGTTTAATTTCACTGGAATTGCCGAAGTGCAGATAAAACTGTGAAGACAATAACGTATTAATACTATTTATCTGAGGTGAAATTAGAAAAGAGAAAGTGTATGTTCAGTTTTAAAAGCAAAATTGCTAAATTGATTTTAACATTTAAAAGAAATAGATGAAACTTTGGATAGCGATATAGGCCACATTTTATCTTAAAATTTTAACGAGCAGTGTTGGAGAGCTAAATATCAAATTAGTAGACTACGCGGGCGAAGCCGCGTGTAACAGCTAGTTATATTTAATTTAATAGTTTTAATTACTTATTTCATTTTGCTCTTTCAAACCTCCCAGGATAGTCTGAACGCTTTAACTAAATGAACTTTCTGGAAAGCCGGAAGCCTTCCAGACGCTTACATTAACAGTGGAAAAGTGCCTCAGGAGTAGCTTCGCAAATGTCAAGTTTCCAACAAGATTCCTACCAACAATAAAAATTAAATAAACCCAAAGGAAAATGTGTCCTATAAAGTATTGGCCTTTCCGATGGACGGACATTGGTTTTTACGAAATATGGCATTTAACAAACACAAATTAGTCACTTCATTACTGCATCAGTATGGGTTTCTATATACGGTGTTTTGCAACCAATCGCTGGGATTCGTATCTTCACGCCCGTATCTCCGAAGTATTAGGCTGGGGTATAACCAACTAACAAGTTGAATCGATATCAGTGGGCCGATCACGAAATTCGAACGAACAACTCAAGAAAAGTTATAAGGACATATCGCGAATTTAAACCGTGATGAAACTCAGTGATTTGATTGTGTTGATTTTTCTTAGTAAATGTTAGTATCTTCACGCCCATATCTCCGAAGCGGTAGGCGGAGGCACATCCAGAGCACCCACGACTAGCCGAAGACTACTAGACGAAGCTAGTAGAATAATGCGATAGGTGGCAAGCCTATCGCCAACTGAGCACATTTCCAATATCGGGCAACGTTGTTCGGGCAACATCCATAACACACGCATATAATTTGCTTACTTTGGGGTTATATTCAAGTTGTGTAAATTGTCCAGTGAGATTTATTTATTTATTTAAAAAAAATAACTTCTCAAAACTACTCTCAAAAGTCAAAAGATCACAAACACATTGCAAAATACCACAACTATACGACTTTCCAACTTCATTCTCAAGATATTGAAAAGATTTGAGATTCACTTTCTAAAAGTAGCTTCACGCCCATATCCCCGAAGAGCACAACCAGGACTCCTATGACTAGCCGAAGACACGAAGTCCCACAATGTGCAAGCCTATTGCCAACCGGGCACGTATCAAATCCCAGGCAATGTTTTTATTAGAAAATTGGAAAAACCCAACTTTCTTTTTGTTGCTCGACACGAGAATCGAACCCGGGACCTCGTGCAGTTAAGTCCGACAACTGTACCGCTAGACCACAGTGGCGATAAAAAAATATTATGCCTAAAGAAGTAAAGAAAAGAAAGAAAACATTTTTTTTGCGGAATATGCGTATTGAAGTTGTTACAAAATTATTTAAGATTTCCAACATTCTACCACACTGTTGTGTGCAAATATTTTAATATTTATAAAAGTAATTATTTAATTATGTACTCAACGTTTTAATGTTCATACAAAAAATAGTTTTATATTTATTACAATTTGAATTATAAATTACAAACAATTTTAAAATGTAAATAAATTTAACCCTGTCTACCGTAAACTACCACCGTTTCCAAACCTAGCCAGACAGGAGAAGAAACGGCGAAACAAGTATTTCTGGAGAATTACAATTTGAGCGATTCTAAAGCACGAGTGAAGCTGCTTCTGGCTTAGTACATCTCCATCTTTGCTGAGAGTTGTTTGTCATCATACTAATATGAAAAAAAGCACAGTGAATGACAATAGCCAAAAATAAAACCTGTTCCAGTCTACACGTGGTTACATAGTATCAAAGTCACCACGTGTTGAACAGGTTCCGGATAAGAGGGCTAAGGAACAATGCAAGTCTCTTTTTGTAAAGATCTTGCTTGGAAGTAGAGCACGTGTTGGATCCCACCCGCCAATCAATTCAGAGACGTCCAAAATTTAACCCTCTTCCTTGGTGTTAAGGTCTATTTGATTGAATTTAAAATGATAAAGACATTTTATAACGTAATAAGAAATATCTATGAGGGGGTTCGCAGTACGGAGAATTACAAGGGTATACCAAATTCATTAAAGACTGCGATTTGTGTAATATAATTGGGTTACCACTAACATAATATAAATAAATAAATATCCCTGGACAAGTTACACAAATTGTATCTAACCCCAAAGTAAGCAAGTTATATGTTTGTGTTATGGGTGCTAGTCAATAATACTAATATGTACATAGAAATACTTAAATAGATACCAGAATAAATTTAAAAAACACCCAGACCCGGAAATGCAGACATTTAAATGTTCATCACACAAATGCCTGCCATCGTCGGGAATCGAACCCGAGCCTCGCGGTTGGTCAATGTAGTTAGGCGTGTACGCTAGCCACTCGACCAATACAATCCTATCTGTTTATTTCTAAAGAATTTAACGACCAAACGACTAAATAATAGGTACCAATGCGATTTATGTAATGTAGTCAGTGTAGTACAACGAACATTATATTTATACCAACACATGCAGCATGTGGAGCAACGCATGAAGCTGAATTAGAACTGCAGATGCTGCTGCCGCAGCACTTGCTACCCAAAGCGCAGATGCGGCCGGCTTCATGCAGTTGCTGCACGTGCTGAAGCCAGTTCAGAATAGTACCTTTGTTAAGAAGATATCCATAAATTAAAATTTTCAAAACCTATTCATTATAACGTAGCTAAGAACAATCACGTTAGCTTTCAAATGAAAAAAATCTTCATTGAAAACGGTCGATTCGTTAAGTAGTTATGATGTCACACATACACAGGCACGGTAATATTATAAAACTTATTTTTTTCTGGTGGAAAAAATGTAAACGTTAAAGCTAACGTCCTCTGGTAATTAACACGTTATTCTGATATATTTTATAGAAAAAGCGCACAAAATAGCTGACATATAGTCGGTTTCACTGGTATTTTTTATACCTACATCAAAACAGTTTATTTCCAACACAAGATGATATTGTTTTCATTCAAAATAAGCGACCTTCACCGGTTTCTCAGTCGTCAGTAAACAAAATGATTTGTAGAGATATTCTTGAGGCGAACCATGGTGTCGTTTATTTTTGCTTCCAACAATTCTAAACACATGTTCAATATCCACAAACTTTTATTAGGCGGTAGAGCTTATTTAGCTATTTCTTTTTAGCTAGTAAACGCCCCATGAAACCTATTACCGTAGCTCATGAACATCTACTAGATTTTTTACAGCTCTAAACACCTAAAGACTGAGATAGTTATAACTCGTACAAAAATTAATATAAGTACAAAACAAATATATTATTTTTCCCCCAAAATACCTAAGTACAAAAATCAAAACAATACTTTTCTTGGCGATAACTTATTAGCTGGAAACAACAAAAATTTAAAACATCCTGTCTAAATTATACCTGTACTTTAAAATTTATTTTTTCATTACTAATAGGGTTTGCAGAGTTTTAGTTTTTATCTTTGCGCGCATATCCCCGAAGAGGTAGGCAGAGGCACAACCAAGGCATCCACTAAGTCCCACAATGTGATAAGTGGCAAGCCTTCGCTAACCGGGCACACATCCAATCCTGAGCAACATTTTTTATTAGAAAATTGGAAAAAACCTATTTGGTTTTTGTTGCCCGACCCAAGAATCAAACCTGGGATCTTGTGAAATCAAGTCCAACATCTGAACCACTAGACAACAGAGGCGACAGAAGTAGGGTTACAACAAGTTAGTTTTTACACAAATTAGTTACCAACGAGATAATAGCTTTTAAAAAATAAGTAAAGCTCTTTTCAAAACTCTTCAATTCTCTAAATCTGAAAAAAATAAAAAATAAAGAAAATGTGATGGAATATTATACACGGCTCAAATTAGGCAGACCATATTTAATAGGGGTTCTAGACGATTGTAAATATTCTGGACCGTAGATTTAATCCGAATTTAATAACAGTGGAAAGGTGGAAACAAAGTTCCTTAAATTACCTTTGTTCGAAGGCGTGTTTACAGACGTTTAAAACGTCTTTAATTTGTACTATTTTTCATATACATGGTATGCTGGTCTATAAAATGTGTACAAAACAGACTGATAGCACTAAACGTGCTTGCTTTCAAAGAAGATAGCGATGACTTAAAATAAGCTTTATTTAATGATCGAATTACCATTATTAGCTACCGTCTGTGGTGTTATTTAGTGGTATAGAGGTCGGTTGATAAGCATTGGGGTCTCTGTTCCAACAAGCCATGTTAGGCGCAATAGGCGCAAATGCGCGTCAAGGTAGGCATTTACGCAATCAACCAAGGACGACAGGGAGTGCAACCAACATAGCGAACAGCTGATACCGACAAACCTGTTTGTTAAGTGTAAACCTACCGTTATGGGCTAGACGAATTTAGATTCTGGAATTTTCTATATCCGTACTCTATACTTCACTATTATAATTTATAAATGCAAAAGTGGGTTTGTCTATTACACATTCACGGCTAAACCGCTTTAATGAAATTTCGTATGCGTATAGTCAAAGACCCGAGTACAATCATAAGCTACTTGTTTTTCGAGTATCAACCCTTAAAGATCTATAATGGGGAATGAAAGTGTGTATAAAATTTATGTTGTAGTTAACCAAAGTTTTAAGTGCTTTATTATTCTACGTGGACAAAATAGTGCGTAAACAACTAGTTATTGTATAACGCTAATTTTTGGCCTTGGGCTATGATGACCCCATCGCTCTCCAGTGACATAATTCAGTAATTACTAGCTGTTGCTTGCGGTTTCATCCGCGTTATCATCAATTTTGCGATCGGGATTCAAAGTAACCTATATTATGTTAATCTAGGTCAAAATCTATCTGTGTTCGCAAATTTCAAAAACAAGACAAATCCGTTCAGCCATTCGAGCGTAAAAGAGTAACAAACATCCATACATACATACTCACAAATTTTCGCATTTACAACATTAGGAGGATACTGGCTTATTTTACTTATGAATTAAGACTACGAATAAATTAGTTTGTAGTCTATAAAACAAAGTCCCACGCCCATATCCCCGAAGGAGTAGGCAGAGGCACAACCAGGGCAACCACGACTAGCCGAAGACACTAAAGTCCCACAATGTGATAGGTGGCAAGCTATCGCCAACTGGACACATTTTCAATCCCGAGCGACATTTTTTTTTTAGAAAATTGGAAAAACCCATTTTTTTGTTACCCGACCCGGGATTCGTACCCGGGATGCAGTCAAATCCAACAACTGAACCGCTAGACCACAGAGGCGATAAAAAATAAAAGATAAGAGGCGATTTTATTCCTCGCCTGCGTTTTAAAATGTTTCATTTTCCTGTTACGAGTATATTTACATACAATCCTAACTTTTTAAATCATCTACTATTGAAATATGAGACACTTATCACCCCTTAGGAAAGTGAATGCCACCGATTAACCGACAGCTGCCGCCACTTTATCAACTATTATAACCCATTCGTTAGTAATTAAACTTTGTTTAGATTTGATAACCTTAACACCACACCATAGATGTTATAGGTGCGCTGTCCTGTGGGAGGGGTGTACAGCCTATTATGCAAGTCTACTGGCTATCTCACACTCCGGACCAGAACATGACACTGTTATTATGGCGGAAGTGCAAGACGGTACTGCTACCCTTCACCGAGACCAGAGTTATTGGTAATCACCCATTTAACCTATGCTTGCATTTTACGAGATGCCAGGTAGAGAAGCTGATGGTCTATTCATCACAGGGGCCGGACCAGAGGGAAAGTGAATGGATACCAGCCGTTAAACGATAGCTGCCTCCACTTCATCAACTATTATAACCCATTCGTTAGTAACTAAACTGTTTTTAGATTGGACAACCGTGACCTGAGCACCATAGATGTTATAGGCGCGCTATCCTATGAGCGAGGAGTTCAGCCTATTGTGATAGACCACAGAGGCAACACAAGTTCCTACATAGCCCTTTACAATGAGTGGTCTGGTAATCATACATTTGGCCTACGCTCGCCGCTATACAAGCTGTCAGGTCGACAGGCAGATGGTCTATTCGACACAGGGGGTCCGGACCAGGGAGAAAGTAAATGGATACCAACCGTTAAGCGACAGCTGGCACCACTTCATCAAAAAATATAATCCAATAGAAGTTTCCGTTAGGGCTTAAATGTCATAAGTAAATATAAACTATTGTATTAAACGATTTTTGTTAAAAAAACAATACCTGAAATTAAGACTTCGTATTTCTAACTCATGATAGCAACAATCAATAAAATCTTTGCTGTATGTCATCGAAATATAATTCTCTCAATCAAAAAAAGTATCAGCCTACCTGCAATCCTAAACTAAACAAAACTTAAATTAAACATTTTCAAACCCACATGCAATGTAATTAAGAACCATCGCAATCAAGTTATCTTTCAAACAAAAAAAAAGGTGTGTGTGTGATTCACACACGATGGAAGTGAAACTTCAGTAAATTGACAATAGAATGAGATGAATATATATTTGTGTCACTTACCTGCAAAAGAATGAGATGAATATATATTTGTGTCTCTTAACTGCCATTTTTCCGTTGCATCCGTTTTGAAATCACAACTATTCTAAAGAAGTTTCACTTAAAAAAATCTCATCGAAATTGGTCCATTCGTACAAAAGTTATGAAGCCGCAGACATATAGACACACAAACACGCAGGCACGCATGCAAAAGTACACGTACGCATGCACACACCCACACACGTGAATCGTATAACACAAACCTTTTTTCGTCGAGGGTTTAAAAAATTGCATCTAAAACTCACATAGTACAAAATGAAAACCATAGCCAATAGTTAGAAATCTACTTTTTCAGTTTTTTCTTAGAACTATTATTAACAAACTAAACAATCAACTTATCTGTATTACTAACTAACCCCTTACCTTGTTTAGCCAGGTTTCCTGTAAAACAGACCAGCTGAGCTCGTTACAGAGAGATATTCAACAGGTACCACAAGGCTACAGTGATGGTAGAGAGACTACTTGCTCTGGTAGAGATCCACAGCTTTCCTATTCTTACCGCCATAATGCGTGTTAACACTATTATCCCACCGGTAGCAAGTAGACTTATGTCCGTCACATTTATTCGGAGTTCGTTCACGTAATTCTGTTTCGAAATTTCGAAACAAAATGGCGCAACATAGCCACTCAAATTCCATACGAAAAAATTACTGACTTGTGTGGCAGGGTCATAAATAGGTTTAGATTTTTTCTTCCTTTAAAATTATGGCCATTATAAATGTGAATTTCATCTGTAACGATGAACTCATTTAGTAGGTATTCAGAACTGTGTATCTCAAGGACATAGCTACCCGCGTTAACAGGTAAGAAAGGGATTAAAAATTTCGCCACGGGACTTGAAACCTCAGTAGCTTAAATGGTTAGAGCATTTGTCGGCTTGAGTCGAAAGATTACAGGTTCAAATCCTGTCTGGGGCGAAATGTTTTTTCTTTAAAATTTATAGGTTTAGATTTGTTGAGTACGAATTTTTTTGAAACAGAATTACGTAAAAACCGAATGTATGCGGAGGGCCTTACATATTAGAGCTTAAGCCTAACACCTCGGCCAAAGAACATTAAAGCAAATATAACGCAAACGTCTATAGTGTATATAATTTATTATCAGGAGAGATATTATGTTGTGTGCTTGCTGGCTGTCTTATGTCATAAAAATGTAAGGAATTTTTATGGTAAGATAAAAAGTAAGGTTTTTATAGATAACTTTTCTCTATTTTCTTAACAGTGTCCGTTTTATTTAACAGGCAAAGACATAGACCCAATTTTAATCATAAGCTACTAGATTTACAAAATCAAACTTCAAAGGACTATGATGGGGGATGAAGAGAATTATGTTGTTTTTTTATTAAAGAGAAAACTGCTCTCCTTTCAGGCTGGTATGATACAAGTCTTCAAACCACTAACATTTAGTATCAAATGAAAAAAGAGTATAGGTACTTCTATGTCCTCGTGTTGGTTTGGGATCCTTTGCAGAATAAACCATCTGCATTCCTGCCAGACGGCTCGTAAAAAGCGAGCACAGGCTAACCGTCACTAACACATCTGAATCAGTGGTAGTTTCGCAACGACTGCTCCGGATTGGTATCACTGCCTTACTTATTCCTGCTGTCATAACATCAGTGCTTGCCGCTGACGTGTTCTGATTTGGTGAAACTTACTTTTGCTCAGGTCTAATATCCCGGCCTCCGGTTGGTAACGCACCATTAGCACCTTTGGTGTCTCTAGGCGGCGCGAGTTCCTTACGATCTAGAAATCCATGTGCTTGTTTGCCTTTCAATATAATAAAAAAAAATCACGCTATTTCGTTAGCGTAGATTAACTACGATTTTTATACAAACTTTCATCCCACATAAGTCATTTGAGAGTTCATTTTTCGAAAAGAAATAGGCCATGTTTGAACTTCAGGTCTGTAACTTTATGCATAATTAATTTCATCAATATCGGTTCAGCAGTTTGGTTGTGAAAGCGTAACAGACAGACTGATGAATAGACGATATTAGTATGGATATAAAATGTTTTATGTTCAAGTTATTGGTAATGTCATGTCACTTACATGCTGTGGCCGATTTATTAGTAGTTTCTACTTTTAACTTTTGCAAAAAGATCTCCTATTCTTATTTTATGTATGGATGTGAAACAATAATCGGCTCTTAATAATAATAAAATAATAAGTTAACATTTCTCAAATGATTTTTTGAGCCTCCAATAATAAGATTTGTAACAATAGAGCTCGAGTCACTTATTGTTGGCAAAGAATTGAAAATATTCAGCCTAAATAACAACTATAGCAAATGTTTTGTTCCCTGAGAACATTGTACCATGAGAGCAAGGGAGTGTACCGAGTCTATTCAAACTGACGTAACACGTAGACGCAATAACTGTTTTTAGACTACTAGCTGACCCGGCAGACGTTGTTCGCTACATTTTTAATGTGATATTAATAAAAAAATAGGGTGAGTCACCCTTATCACTTAAGGTTATGAAAAATAGATAGTAGCCGATTCTCTGACCTACACAATATGCATATAAAATTTGGTGAAAATCGGTAAAGCCGTTTCCAAGGAGTACGGGTGTGACACAAGAATTTTATATTTAAGATATTTTAACAGCAACGTAATCACCGTACAATAGATATTGATACAAACTTTCGTCCCCTATAACAGTCTTTTGGGGGGTAGATTTTTGAAGAAAGCATTTGATTGAAATTTGACGTCGAATCGTCAATAATTAAAAAAAATCAATTAGGTATATGCATTATAAATTTGTTCAAAATGGGTTTAGCGGTGAAAGCACAACGGACAAAAAAACAGACCTTCGTGTTTCTAATAATACTAGCTATTTACCCGCGCCTACGTCATAGTAGAATAGATTTTGATACAAAGTTTAATCACCCGTTATAGTAATTTAAAAGTTGATTTTTGAAAAAAAAATGCCTGTAAACTCAGAAAAATACTAAAAAACAACACTGGTAGTAGAGTGCTGTGCAGCAGCTTGCTCGGATCCACCGCCTTACCTATTGGTGCTGCCATAATTACAAGTCAGGAGGGTAGGGTAGCCGGTCGACTTACACAATAGGTCTAACATTCCGGATACAGCACAGTGCATCTGTATAATTTATGGTGTCTTTAGGCCGCGTCTCTTTCCATCAGGAGAGCCATGAAATTGTTCGCTGACCTCTCACATGAAAAAAAATTTGAATTCAGGTCTTTTGCTTTAAGCACTTCAAATTTCATGGAAATAATTGCAGACAAAAGAATTATTAATTAATCGGTAATAAATATATGGATTAATAATTAATCAGTAATAAACATATGGATTAATAATTAATCAGTAATAAATATATGGATTAATAATAATTAATCAGTAATAAATATATGGATTAATAATTAATCAGTAATAAATGTATGGATTAATAATTAATCAGTATTAAATATATGGATTAAAAATTAATCGGTAACATAATGTTTATGTTGGAAATCAGCTGTTAATGACGTCACAGCTTCCGCCCCGATTCTTGCAGTGACTTCGCTCTCAAAACGCAAGACCAGTTTAAAAGGTTTTTTCACATCATGACCTGATTTTTCTTTGTAGAAATTCTACACAATTTTAACAAATCTTATCTGAGGTTAAAAAAATATTTTTTCTCGCAAAAGAAGTTAATGTTGCTGCTTGCTAGTAATTTATCTTTAAAATAATATTAGAAATCCCCGATTAAGAGGTTATATCATTTATGACGTATAAACTTATAATATACTAGCTGACCCAGCAAAACTTCGTATCGCTTGACATTAGTGCTTAGACAGTAGCGCAGTCTGTCGAAAGAATAAAGATTCTGAGGATCCTAACAAATATTTTAAAATTCTGCGAGGTAAGCCACTTGTAATATAACTTATATATGAAATGTGTGCCTTTTCATCTTTAAACACATAGGTACTTACCTTTTTATTATTCGTAGGTACACCATACCATATACACCCTTCGATCTCCATGCTGGCGTAGTAGAAATCAATGTTTTTGTCGAGAGAATTCATTGTATATTTCGAACAGGTGATACATGCTAGAGATAGGTTTCACAGATGAATAAGCAGTCAGGTGGTTTGTAGAAAAAGTATTTCAAAAGCAAATCAGGTTACTATCTCAATGACTTAGAAAAAAACTTGTGACGCTTGTAAAGGTATGCGCACACTAATACGAAATTGCCAAATCGCGTTGTCTTTTTCATATCTAATGCCCGGTTCCTATATTCAAAAAACGAGTCGTTTTGATTGCGGATGGTAGTATTTTGTACGCTTAGTAAGATTACTAACAACGGTTGCTCGTTTCCGACTATTGATTCTAAACATTTTTTGAAAATGTTGGTAACGCTTCGTTACTTTTGAACAAACTACGAATGATTTAGCTGACGGATTACGATTCGTTGATTATAGGAACCGGGCATAAATCTAACACGCACATTCAAAGTATGTGGACTTTGAATGTGCGATTAGTGTTTATTTTATTACTTTAGATATTTTTAGCAAGGAAAAGTGGTGTGGATAAGTGGATGAATAACTGTCCTAAATGACAGCCCACCTGCTCATTTGACACCTGCTTCTGGTGACGATAGACTGAGGATCAAATGACCGCAAATATATTACATAACAAACTTCTAACGGTACCTCCGTCTCGTCTATCCATACCGCTATAAAGTGAATTCTATATCCACCACTGTTTCTTCAACCACATAGCTATGCTATGGTTCACCAAATACAAAAAAAAACATCCTATATCCCCGAAGCGTTCCGATCCGGTGGTAGTTTTAAAAAAATGTCGACGCGCACAAATTCCACTTGTATGGTTCAAGTGAACAAAGATGATTCTGATTCTGAGTGGTAGGCAGAGGCACAACCAGGGCACCCACGACTAGCTGGAGACTCTAGGTCCTACAATGTGATAGGTGGCAAGCCTATCGCCATCTGGGCACATTTCCAATCCCGAGCAACTTTTTTTATTAGAAAATGGAAAAAAAACCCAATTTTTTTTTGTTGCCCGACCCGGGATCTCATGCAGTCAAGTCCAACAACTGAACCACTAGACCACAGAGGTGACCAAATACAAACTTATTAATTAGCAGCTCATAAACGTATAATGTCAATAAAAATATATTAAACTAGCTGTTACCCGCGGCGTTACCCGCGTGGTTAATGGTCCCACAGGAACGTTTTGTCGGGATAAAAACTATCCCATGTTTTAATCAAGTTACCCTCTTTGTGTGTTCCAAGTTTCAAGAAAATCGGTTAAGCAGTTTTTGCGTGAAATAGTTACAAACATACAAAAGTATCTTCACACCCATATCCCCGAAGAGTAAGGCAGAAGCACAACCGGGGCACCCACAACAAGCCGAAGATACTAAGTCCCACAATGTGATAAGTGACAAGCCTATCGCCTATCGGGCACGTATCCTATCCCGAACAACATTTTTTTATTAGAAAATTTGGAAAAACCCAATTTTATTTTTGATGCCCGACCCGTTTTCGAACCGGAACCGCTAGAACACAGAGGCGATACAAACTTTCGCATTTTTATTATAGATAGAATAGGATAGATGACGAATAGATCTTACCACTAGAAGAGATTGCTTACTGTTTTAATTATGTGCATTTAACATGAAACTTTCGGTAGTGTAAGAGACAAGAAACAACGGCAGTGGTTCATATATTTGTTACATGTATTCTAAGTGGTGGTGGTACAATTCACAGTAGGTATTAGTACTTACTGATTTGCCTTGTTTTTAAACGACTACGCAGGTTACAGTAGGCCAACATACCAGTTGTCAATACCCGTGTTTACCTACCTAGATGTAACTAATACCAACATACGGCTAAGGCCTACACTCGCTGGATCAACTATGTTACGGCCTATTTCTTACACTATAACGTGGATGTGTGATACTGAAATGTAATAAGACATGCACACGAGGACTAACTTTCGTCTACAAGTCAGGACCACTACCATAAAAATCCTTTTTTTATACAAGAGGAAGCAAACGAGCAAGTGGGTCACCTGATGGAAAGTGATTACCGCCGCCCAACGGCATCCGCAACACCAGGAGTATCACAAATGCGTTGCCGACCTTAAAGCGACAGTTGTCTCTAACACTCAGAAAAAACACTTATTTCGTGTAAATCTTATTGATGTGGTGTGACAACCCCATAGTCGTCTAGATACTGATACCAATAGTAACTTAGATCACTAACTACTCCAGTACCCCCAGTGGAAGAGCAACCACTCGTCCTGATGGTTACCATCGTATTACGTTTTCCTGATTCTTTAACACTATTTGCCAAACTTAAAACGTTTGGAGGATAGTGTAGCTGGTAAACTTAAGCAAACGGCTTAAAATCCCAGCTGTAGATTAAAGCACCAACATATTTAGTATCTATAATGACATCAGGATATCAGTCCGTTGGTTTGCTCATAATATAAAAAAAAAAACATTAAGCTCTTAATGTTAGTATACGTCAGAACAAACATCAATCTTGGTTCTTCTGTTTTTGGGTAGCCAGCCAGCCAGCGTGCAATTCAGCTACCCAGCCCGCGTCCAATTCAGCCAGCCAGCCAGGCAGCGTGTCAACATTTAGCCAGAATGTAAGCCAGCCAGCCAGCGAGCAAGTCAGCCAGCCAGCGTGCAAGCCAGCCAGCCAGCGTTCAAGTCAGGTGGCCAGCTAACCAGACAGCGATCCAAAAGACAGTTTACTTGTTTATAAATTGGGTTATTCCACTAATCCCCGTTGACAATCCCCATCAACGGGGATTAGTGAACTTTTTGTTCATTAATCCCCGTTAACGACAATTGGAGCTTATAATGGGGATTTATGAACTAAAAAGTTCATTAATCCCCATTACGTTAAAAATAAAAAACTAATGTAAGAATCAGGTACTTCTATGTATTATTGGATTAGAACTCACAAATTGCTTATCTTTATAATCGAATTAAATTTAAACCTGATTACAGTACTTAAAAAAACTAAAAATTTACAAAAATACAGAAATCAGAGTAGTGTGACTCTTACTAACTCTCGCTGCTATCAACTTATATATTACTTTGCCTATTTTAAAAACAGTCATACCTCCTCTGAGCCTGAGCAACCGATTCTTTACCATCGTGAGAGAAGATGATTTTAGCATTCAGCATTTTAATTTTATAATTTGTGTGTAGGGAAATTCAAGAACATGACATATAATAAAATAAATTACTGGAGAAACATGAGATATAACTTGAAGGAATTACAAACTAAACACGTATTTAAGGACTTAGTAGTATTTTAGTGTTATTAGAAATTTAATTTTTTTAAAAGAAGAAAAATTGCAAAATATATCACAAAAATATATAGGGTCTGGCTAAATGCGCACCATATTTTAATAAAATTATCTTGTAACAATTGTCTAAGCATGTAATTTCTGAACTCAGTTTTTTATTTATAGGTATGTAATGTATTGTTACTTATGCAAAAATATAAATATTTGAAAAACTAATTATTAAAAACATAATTTTATTACTGGGTAGTTGTGATCGATTTGGTTACATTTGAAATTGAGAGTGGGCCAAAGTGGTATAAAAAGTATTGTCATATAACAAGCTTGGTTTTCAGTAAAACTTACAATATCGTAAGGATACAGAAAGTTTTTCCACCTGAATATTTCTTACCATAGTATATTGCGATAGATGAAGTTTGGTTCAGCGCAACATTAGGGAATATATTTTTAGATGCCCCACGCGCAGCTGCAGACACGTTCACTGCATCTATTCCAGGCGGACCTTGCTTCAACACCTAAATACTTCGACAGTGAAATGATACGAAGGTTGATATATAATAATACGATATAAAGAATAACTGATTATTTCCAGAATCACGTGTATAACTGAAAACAGCTTACAACCGACTTAAAAAAAGGATTAGGTTATATGTTCGACTTATTTTTTTTATTTATGCTAATCAATTTCTCTGTCATTTCTGAACCATATTCAAAAAATTTTTTTTTTTATTTAATAGACCTTACTTCCGAGGTGGTCTTTTTGCCACCAAACCTGGATCTGATGATAAAATCTTAGCGAAATAGGGAAATTGACTTATTTTTTAACTTTTTTTAGATGATTTATTTATTGAAATCAAAGTCGTTTTTTTTGTTTGTTTATTATCATATTTATTTACTGTGATTAAATTATTCAATAAAAATAATATATGCACGGTAATAAAAATATAGGAGTCGAACATACAACCTCCAGTCGATAACAAACAAAGATTACTTGATTTCTACATATTTTTAAGAAAAGAAAAAAATCCACACACTTCTTCAAACAGGATTGAAAATTTCCTGTGTTTTTAATCATTGACTATACCAATTTAGAATCCCTTTCTCATTGACTAGTTGCTTGTCGATAAGAAAGGGACCGAGTTTCGAACTGGTGGACAAATTTCTATTTTTCCTAGAAATAACTTAGCTATCAAGGATATTGTAGGCTGCTATAAGAATTATTCGTATCGTGCCAGTAGTTGTCCTGTAGTTTTAGTCTTCATAATCAGTGGTAGAATGTTTCCCTATCCCTATGGGAATATAGACGCCCCTGAACAAGACAGGGAAAATCCATTAATTTAGGGAGAATATTTTACTTCACTATGTTACAATGTTTATGTTATGACGATATTGATGTTGGATTTAATTTTATATCTCTTTTCAAAATCACTGCTATTTCTATTGCTTTTAAATTTGTCATATATTTTTGAAAAAATAAAATTTAAAATTAAAATAAATTTAAAAAATTGAATTGAATTATTGACATTGTTATGTGAAGCTAATTATTCTTTTAATTTATGTATAGATTGTAAGTTTAAACTTTTTTTATTATTTGTATTTTAATTTAAAGTGATTTGATTATATTATTTTGATTATATAATTTAAACGTGTGTTTTAAGTATCTGTAAAAATAATAGATGATTTTGATTTTTTTTAATTGTTATTACAAAATATTTACTTTTAACTTTAATCATAAAAGTATTATGTAATAATATGAAAAACTTATTTTCTTCGAATATCATGTAATTTTTTATCGTATTTACACATATCTGCTGGATGTAATTAGTCTAAACTATGTTCAATAATATGTTGCGTATATCGTTTATATAGATAGGCCTTGGTTAAAAAATTAGTTTTAAAAATAATGACACTTTTGCTGTACACGATATTTAAATAAGTCAAATATTGTTATAAAATGTTTAGTGACATTCGAAAAATGTATATTTATACACTTACTTCGAAGAGAAATAAACTAAAAACTATGTACATAGCACACACTAACACTGTAAAATTCTTTTATCTAAATTTGAATTAAGTTTTACGGTATACTCATAAAAACTCATAGACGGCCCTATGGCGAGCAGCCATAAAAATGGAGCAATTTACCTACCCATTACTTACTGTTATAATACACTTTTAGTAAAAAAACCGAACAATTATTTTAAACACAACTTGTACTTTGTAACTATTCGAGTCTTCAAGACCTTTTTTTTTAGTTTTCATCAGAGTTTAAGATTCATACCTATTACTGAACTAGTAATAGTGGTACTACTACTAGTAGTAGTAGTAGTGGTTACTTATAAAAAAATATTATATTGTTTGAAGACTCTATGTAAATTGTCACTTTACGGAGGACGACGGTGGTATTGTTGCTACAAACCAACTTATGTTAAGAAAAGAAGACACCATTATCTACTTTCAACACAAGTAATAGAAAGAGAAAAAATACATTTAGTGACCTCCCATTATTTGGTACCAATTTCTTTAAACTTTAAAATCTATAGGTACCTTGTTTTCTATTTACCTTGTTTTACATACATATCTTTTCGCCAAGTCCCTCACGGGGTAGGCAGAGAGTACCGAGTACCAGACCTCACGATCCTGACAAACCTGTCTTGCTTCCTTCACATTCATTACCCTTTTCATACAAATCAATCGTATAATACACGTCTAAAAGGTTAAATCTCCTTTTTATTTTATTGTATGTTACGACCACCTCGTAGATCGAGTGGATAGCGTACACGCCTAACTACACAACACCAATCATCCGCGCTCAGGTTCGGTTCCCGACTGGGGCAGGCGTGATGAACCTTAAGATGTCTGCACATCAGGGTCAGGGTGTTTATTAAATTTATCCTAGTTGCTGTTTCAGTCTTTCGATTTATTAATATCGTATAACATCCATAACACAAGCATATTATAATTTGCGTACTTTGCGGATAGATGTATTTATGTGATTTGTCCAGGGATATTTATGTATTGTAGGTACATATATAGGATAGGTTTTACTATTACAATGGGACCATTAACCATGCGGGCGACGCCGCGAGCAACAGATAGATCACGTCCATATCCCCGAAGAGGTAGGCAGAGGTACAACGCCCTGGTTGCCGACCCACAACTAGCCGAAGACAACAAGTCCCACAATGTGATAGGTGGCAAACTTATCGCCAACCGGGCACATGTCTACTACCGAGCAACAATTTTTTTATAATTAGAAAATTGGAAAAATCCAATTTTCTTTTTGTTGCCCGACCCAGGATTCGAACCCAGGACCTCATGCAGTCAAGTCCAACACCTGAACCGCTCGACCAAAGAGGCGATTATATATATAGTAGAATACATTATACATACTTCTAAATAAGTTGAGATTGTCATTGTCATTACTCTTATTAATCTTAATTAGTTTTGGAATGTTCATAGATTAGACATTACGAAAACATGTTCCAGTTAACAAATAGCTAATATATGATATGATGACTATCTCTAACAAGACCAGTAACGGCACCCAAGGGCAGCGAAAACCACACAATGACCTTACACCTTGACAATACTATCATTTCAATAGCCTTTGTATTGGTCGACTTGACTAAAGACAGAATAATTTAAAAAAAAAGTATCATCACGCCCATATCCCCTTAAAAGTAGGTAGAGGTATACACGACTAGCTGAAGACACAAAGTCTCACAATGTGATAAATGGCAAGCCTATCGCCAAGTGTGTTCGGCAAGTCGTGGGTACCCTGGTTGTGCCTCGACCTACCTATTCGAGGACATGGGCGTGAAGATACTTAGAAAACGGACATGTATGCTAAACTATTCGGACCGCTAGACCACAAAAGCCACTTTTTGTTAAAGCTTGTAAAATTGCTGTATACATTACCAGAACGTGAGGCGTCAAGTGGATATATTATTACACCTCGGCACAATGTTTGATAAGTATTTCTATCTGGGCCAGTAACGGCATCTAAACTGCAGCGAACCACAACCACTGTGACCTTACACCTTGACAATGTGACTTATATCACACTAGAATACCGTTGGTCTCGTGATTAACATTGAGAACAAAAGGGGCTCGGGATCGATTTCCGATATATGGAAGCAATGAATATTTCTTATTGCTCAGAATCTATTTTTAGCCGATTTAAATAAAAGTAGGTCGTATGCTCAACTTCTATATTTATTGCGGGTGTTAATGGGTTTTTTCGTCATATGTGAACAGTTTTTCAATTCTTTCGCGGTGGTCCTATTACCACCAAGTCTGGATCTGATGATGGAATCTAAAGTAGATCGAGGATAATACTCATTTATGTTTACTTTCATCGAAGCAGGTATAATGTTGAAAAAGACGTTATTTTTGTGTGCATCTTCACGCTCAAATCTTCGAAGAGGTGGCAGAGGCACAACCAGAACAGTCACGACTAGCAAAAGACAATTAGTCTGTCAATGTGATGGGTGGCAAGCCTATCGCCAACCGGGCACATATCTAATTCCGGGCAACATTATTTTTATTAGAAAACTGAAAATATACAATTTCTTATATTTTTCGATGCCCAACCTGGGAACCCGGGACGTCAAGAAGTCATGTCTGGCGCCAGAACGCTAGACCACAGAAGTGATACAAGCCACCTACTTACTAAAACCAGTCTTTTTTTCTGGAAAATCTACAATGGATACAAGCCACCTACTTACTAAAACCAGTCTTTTTTTCTGGAAAATCTACAATGAACGATAAATGTAAAATTTCATACTATCTAGACAGATCGGAACGTGGTATAAAGTGGATACCTAGATACCTTAGCATATTTAATACCCAACAAATTCTTTAAACTGTCTAAAATTGTTAGCTACAAATTATAATCTGATTGCTAATCTCAGGAGTCCGCCCTAATCCCATAATCGTCTACGCAAAACTTTATTAAAAGTCGTTAAACTCATAAATGCCCTTTACATACCCCGAAAATTTTAGGCAAATCATACCAAGATGAAAAAAAAAGTTTTTCGACACACTTTTTCCCACTTGATGGTACTTACTGTGATGGTCGCTGCCCACGAACAACTGCAATATCTACAGACTCGTAATTGCGTTGCCGACATTCTAGAAATGAGCAAGCGAAGTACCAACATAACCACTTTATGGAGTTTTTATCGGCGCAATCAACAATGAATAAGATTAAGTATTTTCTACATTCGTCCCTGGCACAGGTTATAATAGACCATGTAACCTTCTTGTCCGTCATAATCGTAGTTCAGCACAGAAAAATAAACTATCACAACCCCTTACGTAGTAATTGTAATATATACTTAATCATCATCACCGAAACACTAAAATATTTTGACTATAGGCATCTTGTTCAAAACACTACGACAGCCTGAAGAATATGAACGAAATAATCTTGCTCCATGACATACAGAATACAAAAACTCCGAAAAGCGTAAAAAAAAACAAAAAAATACCTATAACACAGTATGGACATAAGTTCATCACAAACTGATGTTATAATATTAGCTCAAAAAGGGTGTGGCCCTACATTAAGTTGAATAACGAAAAATATCTACGCAAATATACAAAATACTTGTATAAAACGAGTGTGGTCCTACACTAATCTGAATTACGAAAAATACCTACGCAAATATACAAAATACTTGTATAAAAGGAGTGTGGCCCTACACCAATCTGAATAATTACGAAAAATACCTACGCAAATACACATAATACTTGTATAAAACGAGTGTGGCCCTACACTAATCTGAATTATGAAAAATACCTACGCAAATATACAAAATACTTGCATTAAGGTAACAAAAATATGTGAAATCCAATTACTTTTAATTATCTGTAGATTGCTCATGCTTCGCTGCCCACAGTCACGCTCCAACAGCTTCTAACGTTTACCAATATATGCTGCAGATGATTACCCGTGACGGTGATTGCTTGAAACGTACAAACCCGTTAGTCACGTCAGCACAAAGCAAAAAGTACGCCAAGTAAATAAAGTTCGTACAAACCATAATTCCATTCCACTCAACGTAATAGGTACTGTAAACGAAGGTCGCCAAGAAGAATGCTGAATAAATATAAATACCTATCTAGAGTACGATCACGTTAGTACTACGAGTATTACTTATTCCGTACCTACGCAGCGTAGGCTACGCTTATCACTTTACGACCTTTATCAATCAAATCAATCAATCAAAAATCATTTTTTTACATTCACAAAAAAAGGACTTATAAACTAAATATAAGAATATATACTCAGATAACTAGTAGCTGAAGCCAGCTTCGCACGGGTGGACAAACATCTATGTTACTATACATTTAACTTTCTTCTTGAATCTCTCCAATTATTAAAAAAAAGCATCAATCCGTTGAGTAGTTTCAAAGATCTAAGCAAACATTGGGACAGACAGCAGAAAACTTTGTTTTATACCTACTGTGCAGTGAGGTGATGAGTATATACCCAAAAACTTAAGAAAAGAGTGGATGAGCCAAGTCTTTCAGAAACAAGTTTTTTATGTGATAATTAAGAATGTAAACAAGGACACATCTCTCCTGTTATAAAAAAATAACTGCTGCCTTTGGACATCATAGATGTTGTAGGTATTCACTTGTCACTGTATTGTGCCCATTGTGCTCCGCTAATTGTGAAAGTCTACCAGTTTCACTACCTTCCAGACTGGAATGTGACAACAGTGTCATAATGACAGCATTATAGTGACAGGAATAGGTAAACCAACAAGTTGCAGCATGGCACTTTACCACCATTGAAATTTTTCCCACAAACTTAATAAACAAAACCATAAAGCCCCACATGTTATCAAATGACAATAGTGGTAATTCTGCTGTTTACAAACTAAACTTATTTTAGGTGCATGCTATCTTTTTCAAATGAAACAAAAATTAAAAAGATGGAACGTTTTAGACACGTCAGATTAGTCCGAACATGTCAAATCAGTGATGTTTTTAAGCGAAGTTTTCCGAGTGATTGATTAAATGTCTGTAGAACTGACGTTTAAGGTCTAATTTGACAGCACTAAAAGTGTTTTGTCTCTTTCTGTCACTTTCGTTCAAAGAAGACAGCGATAATTTAAAATTAGTTTAGTGAGTGCATAACAAAATTACCACCAATGTGGATACAAGCACCTATATAAATCCGATACAGAAAAATTGCAACCTCAATACAAACATAAATATTTTGAATGACACAACACTAACACAACTTGTAAGAGACGAAAATAGACCTAAAATGATGCATATACATTGCCTGTATATGTAGTTCTTAAACTCCGTTAAATTTTTGAATTACACTGAGCCACCAGTCCACTAGGCCACTATAAAGATGGGATTACTTACACATACTACTAAAATATACCACAGAAGTGCCTACCATTGTGAAAACTATTAAAAACTGTGTAAAAATACAAGAAAACACAAGCAAAAGCAACCAAATAGCAATAAGAATAACTTATTATTCAAGAGACCACAATATGTTTGATTATCTTCTACTTTGAATTGGAACAATCCAAAGTAAAAAGATTCTTATAGATTTTAGGATAGTAAAGATTATTAAAGAATGAGATTTTATTATTAAATTGGCCAAGTACACTTAAAAGGCACCATAGGCACCAAATCAGAGTATTTTCTCCAACATGTTTGAATGAAAAGTTGTAAAATCTAAAAATATAATACAAAAAAAATACAATGTTATTTTATATTTGCTCTTCAATATTACAGATATGTTAAGAAATCTAGTGACAGTCTTTAAGATCACATATCATTCTAAAGAGTTGTACTGAAGATTAAATTATACATATAACCTAAGCCATCACCTAGGAAGTACACTCTTTCAATTAAAAAAAATATTTTAAATCAGAAACAACGGAGAAATTTATTAACATACATAAAAAATATTGGAGTTGAATCCATATCCTCCTTCTTTTATTGAAGTAAGTAATTGAAAAATTAAAATTGCTTGTTAGTTTGTATTTTTACAAATATGTGGCTCAGTAAAGCTTGATAGAAAGGAAAAAGGTTTTGAAGTAATTTCTATCTTCCAATAACAAAAGCAAATTGATGAAGTAAAACTGCAAAAAACCAACATCTATTTCAATTATTAAAGGTGACATTTTAAGTAAGCAAAAATTTAATTACTTATTTTTTTAAAATTTCACTGGGATACCTATATTATTGCACAAATTTTAAAATTTAATCTACACTTTGAAATGCTGATACTAAGAAAATCTGTACAAGTTAATATGCATTCAATAAACTTAATACTTTCATGTGTTTTTGTTTATATTTTAATAGAGAATAGAGTATGGTTACCTACAATCAATATTTTATATTACAATTAAAAATATTTTATTCTATAAATGTTTTATTCCACAAATTAAAATTTTAAATACAGGCAGGATGTGACATCATGAGAAAAGCTGGGGAAACTGCACTAACAATGACCGTCTTTGTGATTCCAACACAAGTCAAGGAAGTGGTTTCAGGAATGGTATTTTGATTTTGTTAATGAAAATAATTCATCTAAAAATCATAAAATGATATCATAAATAAATGACATACAAAATTAAAACATACTTAAATCATACATTGATGATTTCAAAAGAAATATACTCTTAATTTAAGTTCTGGATCAAATGCTACCCATTGATACAAGGTTCCCAATTCCGTAATAACTAGGATAAAACTTGCTTTATATATTCAGGATTTTTTTTTTGCAAAACATTGCACAAGTAAATAACATCCACTTGGCCAAAATTTGATACATGTGATGTAATCTTTTAAACTAGGTTGAAGTTTGTTATAAAACACAAGGTTTCATAATGTAAGTTTATCTTGTACTTAAGTAATAATCTACTTATAAAACTTTTTCCTTTAGTTATTATTTTGTAGGTATATTCTATATTAAAATTTGCTATTGAATCAGTATCCAATTTCTAAGGCTTCACTGGGAGTACATCATTTACATTTTTGTTGGGTACCTATACTTCACATGACCTTACATATCATGTGTTAGGCATAAAGATAATAAGACTTACTAAAATGTAATTCAGCAGCATACAAATAGACTAACTGTTACTTAGATGTACTTACTGAGTTTTTGTTTCAAAACTAGTATTTTAGAAACTTTTCCTTACTCAGGATGAAATTTTATTTTTCAACATTCTAATCTGAATTAACCTATGTCATTTGTGACCGCATAAACAATGGATAAAGTAAAAGCCAAAAGGTCATATTTATAAAACTATGTCATTGGTCTTGTTACCTATTACAAAGGTCTACAAAATCATTATTAGATGTGTTCTTTTGCAAGGTAGTGAAGAATGAAAGGAACTAAAACAGCATTTGCAAAACCTGTATGACACACAGTTGGATGTGCTGCAATTAGTGCAATGAATACCTAAGTATCAAAGTATATAGGCCCTGGTAAAACATGACGACCCTAGTGACATCAAGGAACTAAACATGTGTCCCTATGGACTCATTAGGACTTCGACATTTCTAGAAGACGAGCCAAGTGTAGAAGTTAGAGTAGAAAATAAGAACCTGAGTTTCAACATTAAAATGTGAAGAACAACTAGGATAAATGCAAGAATGACAATAATGTCTACCATAGTCATGTTGGAATATTGTGATT
>NJDD01002117.1:232078-249169 GCA_002245505.1 Calephelis nemesis
ATTTTCAATTTTTTTCGTTATTTTTTAAAAGTTGATTTCTTAAAAAATATTTACTTATATTCAAAGATCGATATTTCTCCGAAAAAACGCACTAAGATTGTTACTTTGAGTGAACACACATCAATGACTCAAAGAGATATAGCCAGAGAGTGTTGTGTGAGTTTAGGAGCAGTCAACAAGATTTTAAAGAAGAAAAGGGAAACCGGGCTCATTGAGGTGAACAGAAAAGGGAAGTGTGGCAGAAAAAGAAAGAAACAGCAAGAGATGAAGTTTTTTTGATTAGGGAAAGTAGATTGAACCCTATTAAAACCAGCCAGGAACTTCAGCAAGATTTAGCTCATGCTGGGCTTGTTGTTCACGATTCTACTGTACGTAAACGGGGGGTAGGAAAACAATCAGGCCTCAAAAGAAGCAGTTATTGACGGCTGCTATGATGAAAAAGCGCTATGATTGGGCAAAATTATATAAAGGTTGGACTGTTGAAGACTGGAGAAAAGTTTTATTCTCAGATGAGAGCCATTTTTTGGTTCAGGGACAGCGATCACGGTTTGTAAGAAAAAGCGACAACGAAAAACTGACGACACAGCATTTCGATCAAACAGTGAAACATCCAATAAAGAAGATTTTCTGGGGTTGCTTTTCCTATAAAGGTACTGGGTCTTTAGTAGGTACCGATCGAAGGAATGATGAACTCAGATAAATATAAAAACTTGCTAGAGCAGAAATTGGAAAACGAACTTAGAAAAGTTGATGCCAACGGTCAAGCAGTTTTTCAACAAGATTCAGCTCCATGTCATGTGTCTAAGGTCATGAGGAAATATTTTACTGAAAAAAAATTAGATGCCTCGAATGGCCTGGTAACTCTCCGGATCTTAATCCAATTGAAAATCTGTGAGCTATATATATTGAAAGCAAGACTTAGAAAAATCGATTATACAACAAAAACAAAATTAATTGAAGCTGTAATTCAGTTGTGGTTTAGAGACACACAAATATTAGAAAATTGTAAAAAACTTGTTGATTCTATGCCAAATCGTGTAAAACATATTATAAGAAATAAGGGACACATCGCTTACTAAAACATAAATTAATGTAATTATTTTTTGGCTTTTCCTTCTTAATAAAGAGAATTTATTATTTTTTCGACTTTATTTGTGTTCACATTAATTCGCACAGTACTGTAAGTATCAAAGTATATAGGCCCTGGTAAAACATGACGACCCTAGTGACATCAAGGAACTAAACATGTGTCCCTATGGACTCATTAGGACTTCGACATTTCTAGAAGACGAGCCAAGTGTAGAAGTTAGAGTAGAAAATAAGAACCTGAGTTTCAACATTAAAATGTGAAGAACAACTAGGATAAATGCAAGAATGACAATAATGGGCGTGTTCGGCCGAAGTAAGTACTTACAAAATTTTGTAAGTCACTTACTATGCTTACAAAATTTTCGGCCGGGACACAAAATAAGTGCTAACGCAGTAAGTATGGCTTAATATACGACGCCATTTTGCTTATTGTTTATGTACGGGATATGACATAAACCGGTGTTTTGTGTTATGTCAAGCCAGTAAGTCTGTCCTTGCCGAAAAGTGCTACAGTCAGCTTGTAAGACTTTAATTTTTTTATGCTTACTGGCTTACTAAGTTTAGTAAGTACTTAATTCGGCCGAACACGCCCAATGTCTACCATAGTCATGTTGGAATATTGTGATTGACCTGTCAAAACTATACTGCTCACATTATATACATTAAAAAATTAAGCTCATACAGTACATAAAAATGTTTAGGTATATTAATAAACCATTAAGATTTAGTTGCTTAGAGAAATATTAATGGAAATAAGCCAAAAGCTAATAAAAACATAGTTTAGTGGTAACATAAAATAGTTGTTCTATGAGTTAGGTATATTGAATGCAAACATTCATTTATATACCATCACTTGACACCAGTGTGTGTAACCTATGATATTAAATAAATAAATTAAATAAATATTCCTAGACAAGTTACACAAATTGAATCTAACCCCTAAGTATGCATGTTATATGCTTGTGTTATGAGTGTTAGTCAAAATCTATAATAACATCAAGAATAATTTTATATTTTAGGACTTAATTATATATTTAGGGCAATTGACTAGTTTTTAATGATTTTGTTTGAAAATATTTATAAATAGCAATACATCACCATTCATATTTTAGAAAAATATTGCTAGCTTAAGAACCTCCTCAATCCAAACTTTGGTTATTTATATCAAGAGTCATGATAATTGTCAACATAAGTTTTTTTTATTTATTCATCATTATCTTGAAACATTCATATAGATATTTTCCATTTCATTTATGGTCTTAAATACTGTAATAAGCTCATAATTTATATTGAATAATTTTTAAATTTGCATCATTAGAATCTGTGTGCTACAAACAAGATGTAAGTGTAGGCTTTTATTGTTTCAGATCTAAATCAACATTAACCATGCTAATATGACCAATCTTCAAAGAAAACAGAACAATAAAGTGAATATTTGAAATACCATATTATTACCACCAAAAATGAGTTCAAGGTATTCAGCAGTGACATCCACCTATTATATTACATTAAAAGTACTTTACAATTTAAATTTGATTTATTTCAATGGCAAAGGTCTAGAATTCTCTACCAAGAGTATGTTTCCTGAACCATATAATCTTATGCCCACCAAGATATCAATCAACATTAAATCTGCCATTAAGTCATGTTATTAAGAAAATGTTGAGTTAATGACTCAGTTAATGATAATTGACATCTGTGAGCAGCCATTAGTGTCCTCAAGGAGGGTATAGGTGTCTCCTATGTTTGTTTGATTTTTATACTTCACTTTCCATCAGTTGAGCTGAAGTAATTATATTACCTAAGCTATAAAAAAAAAGACAAACATAACAAGTAGAAAACCACTTGTTTCTGTATTTTAAGCATAATATGCTAAATGGGCAATGGAATATCAAGAATGTACTGCTTTAAAGCACCTTAAAAATTAGTTTTACAAATTTTACACATAAAATTCACATGAGAACCAGTAACCTTGACCCAAAAGAGGTCATAATATGATCTACTTGAAGGCTAATAGTTAAGTTAGGTTCATACAATTCAACTTGGATGTACAAGCGAATGCACACTGAGAAGGTTCAAAACTGAACAAAGAAAAATCAAATTTCAACAGTACTTTTGTCCAGTTGGCCTAATCTGCTTAGGTATTACATCACTGGATTCACATTGAATTGTTGGAGTGCAACATTTTATCGAGTTGAATTTGTTAAATAAGTCACAACTAATAAATGAATTCTAGTAGTTATAAGCGTTAAAGGGCAATATGTACACATATACATATCTTCACTATGGGGTCATAATAATAAACAATGGAATTGTAAATTGTAATGATCATGGTAATAAATTAACACACTAGGACCAGGACAAAATACCTCAATAAATTTCATGCCTCGCTGTAATATGTGAACTTTATGTGTTGGACAGTGTTGTGTTATAGTTCAAAGGGTGACTATGACTTAATGACTCACAGATCTTTAGATGTGGACAGATTGCATCTGAAATGAATGCCAACTACAAAATTTGTAGTTTAGATGAAGTTGTTGTGCAATTGATATTTACACTGAAACTGCTGGTTAACCATAGTCCACATGCAATCTAAATCGATGATACTCATTTCAATTGCCTATGCTATGATACTAAATGCCATTTTGCATTTCATGTGTCACTCAGCTTTGTTATAAACCCTTTCTCAAGAAATGGGCTATCCCAGATTTTTTTTAAGTACAACTAGTACTTCCAAGAGCATTTTCAAACAAACAAACTTAAGATTTACAATTGGCGTAAATTATACATTAAAATTTATTTCTTTTGTCTATATATGTTAAAAAGTTAGACAGTACAAAAAGTTTGGTTACCTTGGTGTCTGATGAATAAAACTGCACATGTAATCTCCCACTTAAAACTTTTATTATAGATACTTTGTTATATGTATTATCACAAATCCTGGTAGACTTAAACACAATCACTCAACTGAAAATCCTATTTTGTATTCTTTGATTACTGATCTCATATAAACATAATTTACACAATAAAAACACAATGCAAGATGACTAAGGTGTAAAATCTTACTCATCCCACTTCATTCTACACAATCTTAAAAGATTATTGCATATTTGGATGGCGTTATTCTCTATACTGTCCTTATCTTTCCACATTAATCTCATGAAAATATATACACTGACTAAAGTTAATTTACACAATTGTTGCTCAATTTGATACCTCCGTATTCCATTGTGAAGATCAAATTAAAGCTTGACTTTTGAGCTAAATATTTCCCAAATGTACTCAGATTTCACATGGGTTGATGCGGGAGTTTCTACCAGTACTAAAGTATGAAAATATAAGATAAAGCACCTCGATTGGACAATGGTATGTATCAAAGATATTAACAACTTGATATGACGCGCTACGCCGCCAAGGATCCAGCGATCGGGTCCGGTGCGCCACCGTATAGGCCCTGCTGGACGCGAGCGGCCCTCAAGTCAAGGTGGGTACTTCCCCCTCGCTCTTGCAGTCTTACGAAAAAATAAATGCCACATTACACACTAATATTAAAGCACTGTACAACAACAATAAGTTTTCTTTTCCTTTTCAGGGCTAACGTTCATTTCTCGCACTATTTCGGCGAACATTTCGTTGACATTGGTACGGCTTTTCGCGGAAGCCTCCACGAACGGGCAGCCCCACATTTGGGCCAACGCTGAACCTTCCGCTTGCGAAACTTCCCGCTGGTGTTCTAAATCGGCTTTGTTACCAACTAAGAGTATCGGCACACGCTCCGAACCTTTGACGCGTGTTATCAATTCCTTCATTGGTTTTATGTCCTGGAACGTTTGGTGATTTGTTAAAGAATATACAACTACAAATCCTTGACCATTCTTTATATACAAATCTCGCATTGAAGCGAACTGTTCTGTTCCAGCTGTATCTAATATTTCTAGGACGCATGGAGAATTGTCCACTTCTATTTCTTTTCTATAAAAATCTTCTATTGTGGGGTCATATTTTTCCATAAAACATCCAGACACAAATTGCACGGTTAGAGCACTCTTTCCGACCCCACCCGAACCCAGCACCACTACCTTGAATTCGCGCATTGTTGTTTAGATTACACTTGTTATTCTCTATAAACGTTTATGAAACGTATTTTCACTTTGTGCTATAAAAATGTCATTGCTACGTTGGTTTATGACTCACTCAGATGCAATCACTAACATTGGTTCACAATAAAGGACGATAACTAGATGATAAACAGCATCAGGGACGCCATTTTAGTTGGATGAATAGCAAAACAACTGTGATTGCATCGCCGCGATGTGATAATCACTTCACACTCGAAAGTACAAAACGCGGAAACAACATGTATCCAACTGACTTGCTCTTTACTGAAATTGGCACGAGCAGCAGGTTGGTCAATGCACTCTAGCAAAAGCTTGATTGGAGAATGGAAGTTATTGCAGACCGGACGTCAGTGTGACCCTTTCTCTACCATATAATTTCTTCCATTTATATAAATTTGACAAAACCTACAAGTCAAACCACTATTGATTTCATTTTTATATTAAATAAAGTTATAAAATACCCTGAGATCACAATACTACTAATTCGCACTCATTTATTTTTGTTTCGCAATTTGAATTTTTATTATGAGTGTACTGTATTGTTCTACTGATCACAGTAAACAATTTGAAGTATAGTAACACCGTCAGGACAGTGCTTCCGTGTATGGTAATGTTTGCAGTACTGAATTTCGTTTTAAAACGGATTTAGTCATCACGTTCTAAAACTAATAATAAAATCGAGTCACAGGTAAGTACTTTGAATTGTAAAATCTTTGGATCAAGTGCTTTTTCGGTTACAGGCAGACGAGTTGGATAGTTTATCTAAGAAATAATAAGTATTTACTCTAACATAAAACATAGATTGACAAAATTTTAAGGCAATCTGTGGATTATAATGTCAGTGTGACTTTATTTTCAGATTGCCATAATCGCCATATTCGCTCGCTTACAAGGAAAATACATTTTAGTTTATTTCAAGTTTTTTCGTTTTGCTTTGCCTTTCCGTTTCAATTATTCTTTATAATGTATTGAAATTCTGGAATTCTCCACTCTAATCATCTTTATTCTTATAGTCAGTTGTGTCAAAAATTATTATTCAGTAATTTAAGTTCTAGCCCTGATGATGCTGTAAAAAGCGAAACCGATAGGCTATTTATAAAATAATAAAATATAAGTGATACGTAAAACAGTACAAGTGTCTCTTCATTTAAAAATATGAATAAAAAATTCTTAATGCAGTAACATCATCAAGAGCTCATTGTCAATCTCTTTATTTGCAGTTTTTACAATTTATCCCGCCTTCGTACCCTCTTCCATTAAAATATACTTTCTTTACGACTGAAAATGTTTCAAATAAAAGCTAACTCTCATAAAATTCTGCTTTGTGGTATAGTCAATTGAGTAAAATGACTGTCCATAAAGGAACCATAGTCATTAAAAACAAAACGGAAACATGACATGACAATGATCAGACATTTGTGTGGTGAACATTTAGATGTCGTATATGTATTAAATTTATTCCAGTATCTATTTAAGTATTTCTATGTAACAGTGTCTTTGACTAACACGGCTGAATTCTGTCAGAAATGTTAACTTCAGAACTGATTGTTATGTAGTTTAAGGTTAATAAGTGCAAAACTTAGTTATAACCTATGTAAAATTTATAAAAAAAACATGTCATTCACAGGCATTCATTTGCTTATGGCACATCTAAAACAAAGGTGAAATTGTGATTGGCATAACTCATACACACACGCTAGAATTCTTTCGATAGTTTATATACTAGATATGTGAAAAAATATTAATAATACAAAAATGATCTTGTTTTATAAATATACTATCGAATAGTCTATACGACATTTCTGAAGGCTGCTAATTGAATTAACGTATTTCTTAAATTAATTTAAAATTCAAGTTTAAACCTCTTTATTTTCCGGACTCTGTGGTTGATTAAGTACGAATTTAGAGGTCAATGGTGTGAATTAAGAGTACCAGTTTTCCACATATTGGGTAGATTTACAGATGTTTGGTGACAGCACTGCCTTTGCACCTGCCAGCGACAGTTATCACTTGTCAACTATTTGTGGGCTATTTGTTAATTGTCAACTCAGAACTGTCATTTGGTTTGTCATTGTCAAACTGTTACAAAATATAAAAAACTTTGAACATAATAAATTTGTGAAATTAATTTAATCTGGGTGCTATTTATTTCATAAATTTACATATATAAACAAAACAAGCGTAAGTTAACAGTATAACACAATTATTAAGTTATTTGATGATTAAGTCAGAACAAAATATTTTTAACAAAGTTGAAGGGTCACCGCTGTAGGTAGGAGCGGTGTATCAACCGGGATTTTTTTGTGTAAAAGTATATATGTAGTATTAATACATTTGATGTGTTTATTAAAGCTATTTAAAAATAATAATAGTAGTTATTTAAATAGCTATTGTCTGTGTTCGTACTCTACAAGTATCTTTTAACTAATAATGTCTAAAAACAGTAGATTGGTTGATCAAAACACAACAGCTGATATTTTCACTGTAAAAAACAGTATGTGTTAAATATTTGTTAGCATTTCTCAAGGTTTGCATTACGTTTTTACCATGCACAGTAATGCTGTGAATATGTTGTTTGTTAATTTCTGTGAAAACAAATTATTATCCTTATGTTCTTAATGCTCAAAAGGTGACTCAGTTGGCCACTTGTTTTTATAACTTATAGAGAAATACACTTTATGTATAGTCTGGTAACAAATGAATTCCTTCTGTCTTTAAAACAAGTTAAGATTTGTCTAGATTAACAACTATCTGATGTTGCTAGAAGTGTTGAGTTTAGAATATATTATTGATTCATATGAAATTATCTTGTTGACTTGTAATAAAAATTCTTGTTCCACATTATTTCAAAATTAACTAGTTCTTTTTAATTTAAATTTTCTAAAATTGTTAGTTTTTGTCACTGAACTGTTTTGGATCCTACACAGGTACAAGCCTCCTTTTTAACTACTTTCTATCCACCTTAATATACCTTTCAAATGATCTATGTTATCTAACCACCACATTGTTGCTCTACTATACCTCCTTTACTCTGTGTCTAACCTGTTTAGTACTTTATTTTTTCGGTAGGCATTTCTTGCTCAATGTCCAACCCATTGTTGCTTTAGTTTTGTTTCAGAACAGCTCTTAGTATTTTTTAATTTCGTCGTTTTAAAATGCTTTCTATTACAAACCCTTTTAATTTTCACTTTATTTGTATAAATTATCATGTCTTCCCAAATATGTTTTGCCTACTAATATGTAAATTGTTGTCCACTTATCCACTCACACATCCGGACCAAATACCTATTATACCGTTGTCCATCCAACTATGCGTGGCGCTGATTCGGTTGGTATCACTCTCGCATGGTGTATCGAAAAACTTTTATAGCTTCTTAACTGTAATACCTAGAGTAAATACAAAAACTACGAAAATTTTATAGAAGACTACATATAAAATCTAAATGTTTTTTAAGGTCTGAAAATTTAATTTAACATATTAAAAATAGGTATAAATATTGAACTTGAAGGTGAAATAACATGAATTTTGTATTAATTTACACCACAATGAAAAAACATTATTTATTTTACCAATTAAACAATGTCACAACAAACTAGAGATTTTTTCCTTTAAAATGATGCATGAATCTTTATGTATAATTAACTCTAAGTAGTTAAATAAATCGAAACAAAACACCTCTCTTAATAATTTTATCGCCATGGTCCCGACCGCTTTCGACTTGCTCGCTAACTTAAAATATAAGCAAGATGGCCACTTAAGTACTCGTTCAGACTTATTTACGCAACTTAATAAAAGACGGTTATGGTTTTTTCTAGGTGGGGTTTTAAATTATAGACCAATAATAATATGAATGTCGTGTTTTACTTAATAATCCTTAACAAATAAAAAATGTGTAAACTTTGTAACTGTAAAAATAAATAAAAAATCAACCAATTATGTGTGGTGTGCCATTAAACAGCCACCTTTGCATTAATTTATATTACATTCTAGGCACTTCGACTTTGTTTGAAACCAGTTTTTACAGGAAAATGGTGATGTACCAGTATAGGCCTAGTATTTGGTTGTATCATCTGTGTTTTTGTATTGTTGAATTATATTATTAAAGCACCACAAGGGAAATAAAGTGAGATGAAACCACCAAGAAAAGTCAAAAATGATAGAAAAATTAAACAATCATTAATAAACTTAACATTATTTCTTATGTCAAAAAGACAAAGAAACACCACAACACGAAACGAAAAAAATATTGCAATTATGTTTTGCTGTTTGTGCACAGCCTTAATTTGAACCATTTTAGTTCCGTCCGTGGATAGTAATCCATCCAAACCTAAACACCTGAGGAATACAATGACATTTTTATGGAATCTTCCGTGAATATTGTATATTTCTGTTTTTACAGTATATTATTACGTTTACGACAAACCATCACTCCACATTTCACTGAAAAACTACATAGAAATAACTAAAATTGGGTCAATAATAACAATGGTCGCTCCTACGTTATTTTTTAGAAACAGCTATACTTTGAAATCAAAATATGACTTGATTTTACTCTTAAAACTGTGATATGAATACTTAATTATAAAGCACAAATCACCTAGTTTATTTTAATATATAATAATCTATGAAAAAATGAATAAAACTAAAGTACTTACGACAAAATCGCTGGCGCTTCAAAAACACTTCATCAAAGTGTGAGTGGACTGAATAAAAATGTTTGTTTTTATTTGTCGAGTCTTCTTACACTGCCATCTCATGATTATTTGGTAAAGTAGTTTGTCAGTTATTGACTCCACAACTCAAACACGCAAAAAGTAATGCATATTATCAATAGATGATGGTTTTATAAAATTTGTAGCTAAGTATACTAAAGTATCGTTGGACATACAACTACCTTTTTGTTTTGGATAGTAAAGTATCGGTGGATGTGTGAGTGGTTATAATACTAAACTTAAATGATATAAAGATAGCTTAATACATAGGAGTAAATTGTGCAAAATGGACACCCAACAAAGCTATTTACCTTTTCTCATCGCCTTATTGTAATACTGACACATCAATACAGAATTTCAAAACCATGTCAAGCCTGTTCAAAAATAATGTACCAAACAGCATGATCTGTTTTGTGACACATTGGAAATAGTTTTTTGCCCTAGTGTGTTACTACCATTGTAAAGGAATAGGTAGTGCCTATTTGCTTAAATTTAAAAAAAAAAGAAAGAGACTTCCTTAGGACTAATTTTTTGGGACATCTGTCCCAGAATTTGGGATAACACTTAAATACAATAAACAAATATGTTATTTGGAATAAGTTATTCATAGACATTTACCTAGATTTTGCTACTAGACATAATAAATAACATTCACCGCTGTTATAACCATGTTATTATGAATCTAAAAATTATAAATGTGTTATCTATGTACCTAAAAAAAACTAAAAAACATGTAGTCCTAAGGAAGTCTGCGTTTTTTGTCTCTGTTCTTCGAAGTTTAGGTAAATAGGCACTACCTATTCCTATCACTGGTTATTACAAATGTAATCAATGTTTTGTATAAATGTTTGCTAGAAATGTCCTCATTGACACAGTTTATATAACAGTTAAATCAATAACATCATAGGGGACTTGTGGTTCAGTAAACATGAAGAAATAACTAACCTAGATTTAGTTAGCACTTGATAGAATTATTATCAATATTTGCATAAAATATTTAAACTATTTTGTAAAACTGTCATAAAATGTTCTTGTCTATTTATAGCATCCTCAGGCCTATTATTATAGCATAGTTATACATGTGTTAAAATGACGCTGAAGATGTGCAAATAAATGAAACCAGTAGGTTAATATCCTATTAAATTTATGTGTAACAGTGTATTAACACACTGTTCAAGATATTTTAAGAGTTTAATTTTTGCTGAAGGTATGGATCAATTTTTCGTGCCAAAAATTGTTTATTTATTTATTTTTTTACTCAAATACAATGTTTGTTTTTGTGACAATTTATTAATGTTTCCTCATAATGTATGTATTATTATGTAATATTTTCAAGAGCTTGAAATATCAACTTGACCAAAATATTAAAAACCTGTGATTAGGGCACTGAAGGTAGTGCCTAGTATGTTTTGACTGGTTTACGTTTTTTTTTCATAATTCATTTATAATTTAAAGTTTTTTAGCTTGGATTGATCTAAAAAATATGTGTGATAATATGTTTATACTTTTTTTTACAACCCTGGACACCTGATTTGCACGAACTTAATATAGAATCAGCCATAAGATAAAAATCAAGCTAGAGTTGCATTAAATAATGAAAATAACATCAGTTTTTTAACAGATAAAGTGATTGCAAAGGAAGATTTATATGTGAATTTTTAGCCGTGCGAAGCAGGGGCGGGCTGTAGTATACATATAAACATCACACAAATTAATTGCATACATTCTTAGTATCACTAAACTTTTTCATAAATAAATTACTGTACAATGGGCGAGCTTATCTCCAGTCAGAGAGATTTCTATCATCTAACCTGTAGAAAAGTGGCACTAATAAAAAAAGCCAGTCTTTGTGTTTTGCTTATGAATGGAAGTTTTTTGTTCAATTAGTAAAAAATCTAACTATGGTTTTTCATTGTCTATTAATAACTCAAAGTATTTTGTGTAATTGTGAGCAATGTTCGTTACTTTTAGGTAAACAATCAATGGTTATACTAATGGATTACAGTTCGTTGATTAATTATATGAATCGGGCTTCAAACACTAGAGTCTAGAGTAATAGCTTATCTATATGTTGTTAGGTTAAGAACCTAATCCTGCTAGAGTCTTTCTTCGCTGCCATTGACTGGAGGGTATCTGTAACTAAATTTACACTCAAATGAGGCTTTACATGTTGGCAATACACTTTTAATATGGGACATTTTAATTTAAACACTTGTACTGTGCTAAAATTTATATTGAATTATCAAGAAAGGAATTGAATGTATCACATAATTTAAATATCTGTTGCACAAACAGCTAAAGCTTTTGTCTGTGAGGGATGTGAAGTTGCAAGTTTAAGTCATTAAAAAAAATATGAACACTTTCGATATTTAATGTCAATAGGCATAAGTGTAAACTAGTTGAATATAATATAGTTTATGTCAAAATATCTACATTTCAGATAATGTCACACAAGCCAATGCCATATAGTCCAAACTTTCCACAAAGTCAAGGCTATGCTCCACCTGCAGATGAAAGTAAGCCACAAGAAAGTTACCCAATGAACCCACAAGTTGGCTACCCAGGTCCACCACCAACTGCTATGCCAATGCCAGGAGCCCAGCCACTACCAGGAATGCAACCTGGGTTTCAACCAGGATTCCAACCTGGGTTTCAGCCGGGATATCAGCCAGGATTTTCGCCTGGATACCCCCATCCTCAATCTGGGTACCCCCATCCTCAACCTGGATACCCAGCCCCAATAGTACAACAGCCGGTACCACAAGCTCCAGGTAATATCAATATTTTTTTATTATTTTTTGTCTTTGCTATCTCTATTATACACTTATTTTCTAAATTAATATTCCGCGCCTATCTACTATTAGATATAAAGAATCAGTTCAGTGTAAAGGAGGAATTTTCTTTTTTTTTTCCTTTAAATGAGCTTTAAAGGATAGCGCACACATTTAACGGGCCGGAGCGTGATCGGGTCGAAGTGTGTCGGGTCGGGGCGCATCACATCGGCGGATTTTTGTTACTCAGTACCAATGAGTAAAATAAAAAAGAATCGCAACTTTATTTTAAAAAATCGTCAAATATGGAAAGTAGCACCACTGGTACCTAGTTGTCGTTTAAAATTTTAGCGTTAAAATTTCGTTAGCCCGATATTCATCGACAGACACGTCAAATTTAAAACACCCAATAAAATCCCACTCTTTCTGACATCTCACCATTACGAATGCGGTTAGCGAGCGTTACACCACAGATTTTCCGTAGTTATCTCATTTCGACTGCATTTATCCTAGTCTCATGCTTCTTCTAACATACCTACCCAACTCTCGCTTCCATAACAACAACAATAAAATTTTAAAACGATCTTCACTTCTCCATTTGCTGAGAGATACATTTAAAACACCGTATACACTTTTTTCCGTAGCAACTCAATGGATTATGTTGTATTAAACAAAATCTATCAGCTTACTTTCAATCGACTTCGTAAAAAGGTTCTCAATTCGTTTTAATCTTTTTTGTGTCTTTGTTACGCCATTACTAATAAATTATTAGATATCCCCGAACAAATTACACAAATTGATTCTAACCAAGCAAATTATATGCTTATGTTGTGGGTGTTAGTCAACAATTCCAACACATAGAAATACTTAGATACCAGATTAAATGTACTGAACACCCAAACCTAAAAATGCAACCATCTAATTGTTCATCACATAAATTGTCTGCCCCCGTCGGGAATCGAACTCGCACCTCGCGGTTAGTCGATAGAGTTAGGTGTGTACGCTAGTCCCTCGACTAACGAGGCGGTCGCTCGCGATCAATAACCAACCGATTTTGATGATTCTCTTTTGGATAGGAAAATCATGATTTCAGGGTAGTTCCATATTAATTCTATTATGATTCGACTGGTGGTTTTTGAGTTATACTTAATCTTAATATATATAAATTACGGGTCACGTTGTTTGTCCGCGATGGACTCCTAAACTACTTAACCGATTTCAATCTAATTTGCACACCGTGTGCAGATTGATCCAACTTGAAAGATAGGATAACTTACATCTCAATTTATGATAAAAAAAAATTACCATCCTTGCGAAGCCGAAATAGGCAGCTGGTAATACATAAAATTTAAATTTATGCGTCACATACATTTCTTCGCGCCAAGTCACTTACGGGGCAGGTAGTGCCAAGTCTCATGATCCTGGCATATGTACATGATTATTAAGTATAACTCAAAACTACTAGTGAGATGTTTATAAAATGTAAGGGGAACTATCTCGGAATCGGAGGTCCCGTTCTAAAAAGGAATTGTCCAATCGCGACAAAATTATAAAATAATTGGAGTCGATTTTTTGCAGTTTTACTGCAGTTACCTAAATTATATAAAACATGAGATGAATTATTGTAAGATTCCAATACTTTTTATAGTTGCGGCAATCGGCAATGACGCAAGTTTCCAACGTCATTTATTGTATTGATGCCAAATTATTCTCGAGTGTGCATATTTATAACCACTACATATTATTATCATTTCTTAATGGTAGGGAAGCCTAAGGAGGAATTTGGGCAGTTACTCGAGCGTGAAAGATTTTAATATACGAGATATCTTGTAGTTTAGTTATATGCCTCCGTTTTTTAACGAAGCTCTACAGGTAGCAACTGTGAAGTATAATGAGGCGCACGTGTTATGTCAGATTAAAAGAAAACATTTATTAGCTGACTAAAGCAGTTAGCATTTAGCAGCAGGGGCTTATTGTATGCTACTAAATTAAAGTTTAAATATTCTGACGATTTTAGCACGATGTACATGAAAAAGAGGGACAGAAACTTCCAAAATACAAATCAATTATGATCATTATTTATTACAGCACCTTGTCTAATTGACATGTTACCGTGTTTGGAAATACATTACCAACGTCGATGTCTGATGAGCTTGCGTATGTTCTAATGACTGCTATTGTTCTTTAAACTCTTAAACGCTCACCGCATGCTTAAAAATATAAAAGTCACACAAGCTTTTTTTATTTTACACCATCTAGTCGACAAAGTCCAATAAGTCCCCATGACGCTGGAGTGAATACACATTTATCATCCTCACCTCCCCTACTATAATAAAGCGACTGTGTTTTGTCAAAACTCACGTCGAATACATAAATTATGTCTTTTGGTATGGCAAGTATTAGAATAACTACTGTTTTGCACTCCCATAAATTTCCACATGAATCAAGCTTGATGAAAATTCAGTATTTGGGAGTTGGGAAGGGTAACAAGAAAACGAAATTTCTGACTATAGAGACATGTCACAAATAATCATTTAGGTAAAATAACTGCAGATGTTTACGACCCATCAAAAATCCTCCACCGACCCATTCAATTAATTTTGAATTTGTATTTGATATTTTCCATCGTCGGCGCTTGGTAAAACTTCCAAATATTCATATTTTCAAATGAAGAAACACTTGTACTGTTTTACGTATCACTTATAATTTATTAGTTTATAAATAGCCTACCGGTTTCGCTTATGACAACATCATCAGAGCTAGAACTTAGGTAAAAAACTTAGTTTAAGTTCTAGCCCTCAGTTAAAAAACTTAGTTTAAGTTAACACCTGTAAAAAAACTCAGTGACTTAGAATGAAAATGCCTGAACCCGGAACTTCGGTGTATTACGTTACCAAAACCACTGGATCAACTAAAACAAATGAAGATTTTTAAACGTACCTAATAAAAACAAAAATTAAATTAGTTTGTGATTTATATTTAAGTACTTATTTGTCTTATTATGCCATTGACTATAAAGTTATTGACTTTACGATATAGATAAAGATGTTGACTTGGAGCTCGTTTTTAGAGCACTAGATATACTACATCATTTAATAATTATATTTAAGACATTTACAGTTGTCTCTAATCGACGTATTGTATGTTATTATTTTTTCTAAATTCATAAATATCATGAAATCTTCAGAACATCATGAAGTTTGTGAAGCTTTACTTGAAAATAATTCAAGTGACAATGGATATTCAGTTTTAAAAAAGTATTTAGTGAGAAATATTAATAAAGTGTTTTCTAATAAGTGTAACCGGGTTGGATCCTTAAGTATATTTCAAGCGAAAAGAGAGTTAAGAAGTTTTTATCGCAGGTTGTTCAAACATCAAAAACATACATACGAACATTTGTTAAGTGATGAAGAAAAAAGGTTATTTTATGTAGATTATGTGAGTGTGGTGGAGGGTGTTTGATGTTTGCTTTTTTTCTACATTTCTGCTGTATTTCACTTGTAAATGTTGTGTCCAGTAAAGGTATGATTTATTATTTGTTTACTTAACATTATTAAAAATTTTAATTGTTTTTTATGGCATAATGAGCGAACAAACACACGACTTTCCTGATGATAAGAGTCATCGTGACGATATTTGTTGTAAATGCGTCGAAGTCCTAATAATATTGACATGAAAACAAACAGACGAATCTTTGTGGTTATATCTATATCTATTATATTCTATCTATTATATATATGTGTGATTTATATCCTATAGTAGTAAATCTAATAAAAATAACGATGCCCGGGATTGGTTATGTGCCCTGTCGGCGATAGGCTTGCCACCTGTCACATCGTGGGACTTAGTAGGCAGAGGCAATATGATGGAGAAGATACTTTTTTTTCATTTTCTAGTCTAGTGCAACACGTAATGATTTTTTTGATAGAAAACATTCTGTTGAGGATTCTTTTACGCAACCCAGTTTTTTCTATTTTCAACCCACCGTCGCGGGTACCAGATAGGCTGTAACCTCAGAAAAGCGGCCACTCTCCTGGGCAAATGGTTCAGAAAGTGGCGCATAGAAGTGAACCCCGATAAAAGTGCAGCGGTGTACTTCAATCGAGGGTTCAGACCCAGCGAACGGATGGTGTCCAGGCGCAGCCCGGGTGCCATCAAATTGTTCGATAGAGCGATCCCCTGGGAACATACAACAAAATACCTACGGATCACTCTAGACAAAAATATGTCGTTCGAACCGTACATTACGCGAATCACGAACAAGGCTAAGTTCGTACTTAGCCGTCTCTACTATTTACTGCCTTATTCATAAAAAATAGTTAAGTAACCTCCTAAGCATTGCTTAACTAATCATTTGATTAAGCTTTAAGCATTGCTTAAAAATTTGTTATTCATAAAGT
>NJDD01002117.1:256907-274104 GCA_002245505.1 Calephelis nemesis
TATCTAAATAATAAAAGTACCTATACTGAAGCCTTTGCAAACTATCGGACGTGACCTTGAGCGTTCTGACGTCTGAAAGAAATCTGGCGCGCTTGTAGGTTATGTCAGCCGAAAGCGTCCGTAAGCCGCGTTAAATAGTATGTTTACAGCTTTATTTTTTGTATTTTTATGGATGATATTTTTATGATACTATGTCTTGTTTCGCCTCTGTCATGGTCTAGCTATCAGGCGTCGGACTTGACTTACCGCGTTCGATCCCCAGGTTGGCCAACAAAAATAAAATGTGTATTTTCAATTTTCTTTAACAAATACCATTGACCTGGATTGGATATGTGCCCCGTTGGTGATTGTTGGCCAACAAAAATAAAATGTGTATTTTCAATTTTCTTTAACAAATACCATTGACCTGGATTGGATATGTGCCCCGTTGGTGATAGTGTTGCTCCCGATCACATTGTGTCTTCGGCTAATCCTGGGTGCCCTGGTTTTGCTTCTCACAATTTCTTTGGGGATATGGGCGTGAAGATATTCATTTTTACTTATTGTACTGTTTATTTGATCGCCTCCTTTGTAGAGTACAAGGCTAACACCACCGACCATCTACGAGGCTTGTGTTCGATTTTCGACAGGGATAAGCATTTATGTGATAAACATATTATTTTGGCTGTATTGTATCTGTTTGGTGCTTATTAAAGTTATTACAGAATTTATATACGTACTAGCTGACCCGGCAGACGTTGTTCTGCTTTTTATTTTGCCTAGATTCACCCTCACAATTTAAGGTTATAAATAATAGATGTTAGCCGATTCTCAGACCTACTCGATTTGCTCACAAAATTTTATGAGAATCGGTCAAGCCGTTTCGGAGGAGTACGGTAACTAACATTGTGACACGGAAATTTTATAGGTAGGTATATAAGATAGATGTTAGCCGATTCTCAGACCTACACAAATGCTTACAAAATTTCATGAGAATCGATTAAACCTTTACGAAGGAGTACGGTAACTAGCATTGTGACACGGGAATTTAATGTATATGATGTACTTATTGTAATATTTAAACAACCATAACATAATCATATAATTTGTCCACCTTGGAGTTAGATCGCTTTCTGTAATTTGGAAGATATTTCGTTAATATATGTACTCGTATCGTATCTACAGGTGTACTCCAAAGACGGGGAGACAAAAGTGGGTAAAATAACTAAGCAGTGGTCGGGTTTGGCGAGGGAGGCGTTCACAGACTCGGATTACTTTGGCATCACCTTCCCTATGGATTTGGACGTCAGGATAAAGGCGGTGCTGTTGGGAGCATGCTTTTTAATTGTAAGTTATTCCTTTGAATTACTTTTTCCTAACATCTTTTTATTTCTCTTGGTCCCCTTGTTAGTCCGGATCCAATGTGTAGGATAGACCAACTGCCTACCAGCTCGTAAGAAGCGTAGGTGAAATGGGCCATAACTTTAAGATCGCTGAGAAAGTGCTGTGCAGCAACTTGCTGGTGAGGTAATTCGCCGCCTTACCCACTCCTGTCGCCTTAATGACAGTTTCAAATTCTGCAGGGCACGGTAGCTGATTTTTTTTTCTTAGTGTCTGGGAATGGTTTTTGCATCTGCAAGTATAAATTTACATCATGCATCAGTTGCTCGGTTTTTCAAAATCGGACTTAAATTAATTATAATTAGTCGTTAGTCGCCATAGAGAGCCAGAAGAGAGCCGTAGTAAAGCGAAGACTTCGTTACTCAAGCTCAAGCTCAAAATGCCGCCGAAATTGAATAATTTTACCATTTTTGTCAGGATCGTGAGACCTGGCACGCGATACTCTCTGCCTACCCCGTAAAGGACTTAGCGTGAAGATATGTATGTTATTATTTTTTTAAATTGCGACCATTTTTCCCTCGATGGCGCTAAAACTCGCTGATTGGCTTGCACATTAGGCATTACAACTCGGCCATAGGAGAGCGACGCAGCTGCGCCTGCGCCTTCTGTGGTGTCTTTAGGGCACTATTGTCTCTTCATCAGGAGAGCCGTGTGCTCATTCACTTTTTTTTTCTTAAAAAAACTGACAAATTTAAATAGGTTGTTTGCCTAAATGTTTTATTTTAACCAAACAAACAATTGTGTACAAAAAACGTAGTTAATGCCTTGTGGCTTGTACACAGAAGTATTCACTCTTGCAGCGCTGTAAAAGTCACTCTTTTGGAAGAGTCAGTGTGGATGACCTTTTTTGACCTTGCTCGTATATATTCCTTAATCTTTTAATAAAATGCTACCAATTCTTCTAGAGTTTGGACTTTCATTTAAGAATCCCCCGAAGATTTCTACCAAAGAAAATCAATTTTTGATGGAAATTGTTAAGCTTATACTATGGGGCAACTTGTATTCGAATGTTACTGTGATAATATAAATATTGTAGGAGTAGTATTCATTTCTCATTATACTGTGTATTTCAATATTTTTTTTATTCTACACTGTGCAAGCAAAATATAGCAATATGTTGATGATATGATACAAATGTATCATTTTCATGCGACTTAGTAATTTGATTATTAAATAAGTGGTTAAATGTAATCTGTTTTCTCCGGACAAAAACCCACATATATAGTACTACTATTTAAATTATACACTTCGGCTTTACACTTTTTACACTTTATACTTTTATTTTTAAATTGGCTGATCTAATCTAAATTTAAGCGAAATGATTAATTATGTGACAACAACTCTATATAGATATCTTTAAAATACATTCGGATTTCCGAAACTTGACAAATAAAGCCGAAGTGCTTAATTTAAATAGTACTACTGTAAAATATAACAGGCGTGATTAAACATTCATCCAAAGAGGTGAGCGCGGGCTAAAATATAAGTCATTACCAACGAGACCACTGGTAGTAGAGTGCTGTATAGTAACTTGCACGGGTAGTGGTCCACCGCCTTACTTATTCCTGTCATCATAATGTTCTAGTCTGAAGGGTAGCTCCAATTCCAATGTCTATGGTATAGGCAACTATGGGTGCTTATAAATGGTGTTTATATGTTGTCTCAGCAGGGGAACCGTTGTCTTGTAACATAAAAAAGTAACAAAAAGGGTTTTATCAGAAACAAAACTACTTGTTTAGTATTGGTCACAGGATAGGCTAAAATGGTGCTTGTTAAATTATAAGTTTAATGAAATAAGCTATGATTTTAATCTACATAATGTTAGACTGTATTAGATAACTTTTTCCCCTTGTTGGTCCGAGCACCTTTGCAGAATAGACTTTCTGCCAGGGAGCTCGTAAAAGGCGAGCAAGGGCTCACCGTCACTAACACCGTGACATACTACTAGGTAGTAGAGTTTTGCAGCGACTCTACCGGATTGGTACCACCGCCTTACCTGTTCATGCCGCCATAACGTCAATGCTTGCCGCTGACGTGTTCCGGTTCGGAGGGTAAGGTAGCCGATAAACTTACTTTTGCTCGAGGGCTAACATCTCGCCCTCAGGTTGGTAACGTACTTTTACCACCTTTCGTGAGTCTAGGCGGCTTGAATTTCATACCATCAGGAAATCCGTCTGCTTGTTTACCTTCCAAGGTCATAAAAAAAAATGCTCACACTAAAATGTTTTTTAAATATGATTGATCGGATAGTTTTTTTTTTTATTTAAAATAAGTTTTTGTGTTTTTTATATTATTTGATATTTTTTCTTAATAAATGCTTAAAATATGTTTCTTTAATTGCTATAAAATTCATTTACGAGTCGTACATATCTTCATGTCACTTTTGCTTGTAGAAACGAAAAAAACATGTAAATGGAATGTTAATAATGCGGACTATCCCAAAAGACACGCAAAAGAGGTAATAGAAAATAAATTCACCGGGTTTCTCGTTCTTAAACTACATGTTTAAAACAGGGAACGGACGGTTACGGTTAATAACAGAAACGTATCTGTTATTAACCGTTTCGTTTATTGATTAACAAATACTACCGGTTACTTATTTATTTCGGTTAACAGAAATGAATAATGTTTGAGTTTATGAATACGCCTATCGATCGGTTAACAGAAACATATCTGTTAACCTGATGAATTCTGTTAATACTAATCGGAAAATAAGGGTATTTGTCCGTAAACTTTGAAATGACCAATGGGCGGCGCGGCGGTAATTGCGACTTTGGCACTGGCGGCACACGGTTGATCGAAAATCGGCTGTAAAAGACATAGGATATCGATGTTTTAAATGTTTTCTTTTGCTGGAAATGAGTTTTGCTGGTCCTTACTGTTCGATTAAATGTCATATGATGTGTGCACAAATGGAAGAGTTACAATTTATTTAAGAAAAAAGATTATGAAGTTAACATGAAAAATAAAGATCTAAATATATAATAATTTTTGACATACTTCATATCGCGGCATCACTTGCGATTGTTTTTTAATTTTTTTTAAATCTTCAAAATTTTCAAAAAAATATTACGTTTTAATGTTTAAATATGACTATACCAATTGTAATTTATAATATTTTTATGCTTTGACCAACACATTCTAAGAAATCTCAAAGTCGTAGGTTTTTATGAAATGAAAGTAAGAAATAAATGTTAACTTATGGTAACCTAACATAAACAATACTAGTCAACTTATTTTATACTTCGTCACCATCAGGATCCGCATAGAATCAGGCTCTACAATGGACATAGCGTCTAAGAACTCTATCGGAGCTTCCTGATCCTGAAGTTTCAACAGTTCTACCGTTTCTTTGAAGTATGTCAGACTCTTGTGGGCATTTAATTTTGGTCTTGTAGAAGAAATTAGAGGATCAGAAAAGACGATAAGCATATTGAGGCTATCCTCGTTTTATGCTTCCGCCATGACCACAATATCATCTGCAAATCGAAGGTGAGTGATGTACTCGCCCTTGAAATTGATGCCGAGTTTTTCTCAGTCTAGTGAACAGTTTCAGAGAAGTAAAGTCTCCATGTCTTACACCGTCTGCAACTGGAGTTGCAGAAAGTCATATCCTGTAATCAGACCGACATAACGGTTTTTTCGTACAAGCACATCAACACTTCGATGCGACACTGCTGTAATGACTGAAGCACCGCAGATGTCTCGACCGAATCGAGGGCTTTCTCGTAGTCCACAAACGCTAGACTTAATGGCCACTTACACTCCTCAGACTTCTGAATAATCTGGCGCAGCGTATGAATGTGGTCTACAGTACTAAGGCTTTAACGGAACCCATCTTGTTCGGGAAGTTGGAAATCGTCCAACCTGCGTGATATCGGTGCGTCATGACCTTGATGAAAACAACTTCAAAATGCGACTCAGATGTGGTCTATAATATTTCAATAACGTTTTTTCACCTTTCTTGAAAAAGAGAACGACTACACTTTTAGTCCATGCTTCTGGAATCTCATCACTCTCTCGCATACACAGCTTTGCGCTCAAGTCGCCTAAGACCGCCGTGTAATGCGTTTTGGAGGTATCGGATGGCTTTAGAGACGTCCTCGTATATCGACTCCACCTCGTTATTAAAGTGCGTCGAAGTCGGGGCGTATAACTATACGACCTTCAGCGAATAACGTTTGGTAATTCTGAGTATCAGGTACGCCATCCTTGTCGATACAGTCTCGATCGCCTCCACGTTGTCGATGAGCGACCTGCGGATGACAAACCCGATTCCGCCCTGGGACAGGGCGTCACCTTCCTGGTGGTAGAACAAGTTACCGGACTTTATGATTATTGAGTTCTCTCCCTGACTTCGGACTTTCAGGACAAACATGGAAAGATAAAATACGTTCCAGCGTAACTGGTCCTAACACTTTTCCAACTTCAGGATCTTCTCGTCAAACCGGAGCGTACGGTAGTTTTCAGTTAGCAGGGCCAGGTTCGTTAGCTGGAAGCCTAAGTCCGTTCGAAGATTTTTCGCACCCCCTGCTCAGCCGTTACCAAGTCCGCTACCGTAGACTCGGTTAAGCGGATCTGCCGGAGACAGGGGGCCATAATTTTTAAGTTGGTCGTAGGGGAGTTTTGCCGTAATCCCCACGCTTGGCGGGTGGATTGAGGATCAACAGTAACTAGGGTGGAAGTTTTCACAAGGACACTGCTGCCCATTTTGCGTTAGTAATTTTTTTTCCACCCACCTTGGAACGGTTTGACCGCCGTTCGTCGGTTGACTGATTGCGTTGGTGGTAACAATCATACAGTTACGTGTATTTTTAGCGGTTGTTATAGCGTATTCTTTAAATTTCTACAATCTTTCCAGATGTGAAAGCTTACAGAATCGCAGAAAATCTGCGTATTAGGCCTTCATCTAATCCAGTGATCGCTGCAGTTTGACTAGGAAACTCAAAAAACCGCCTTGCTATGTTCTTATCGTTAGTTGTGCCTGATCCTTGCTAAACGATGTCAAACAAAAGGTTGAGATCACCTATTAATCGATCTTGGATGTATTTTTTTGATGATCATCTCCTCTTTTTAAAATCATTTTTAAAGTCGAGACGATGCACAGAAAAAACAGTTTTTGACGCAATGTCATCTAACTTATTCTTTTCTGTAGGCTTAGCCAAATACAGGTAGCAAGCCGCATTTGACTTAGCTTCAGACAGATATGAACAAATTCCACCGTCAATCATTGTCTTTGCTTGCTTTTGCTTTTTGCACTTTATTAGTAAGACAGATATATCTATGCTGGTTTTTTCAACATTTTCTTAATTTTTGCTGCTGCTTTTGGATTTTGGAGCATATGTTCAGTAACAAATGCAACCGACGACCGTCTCTTTTTAAAAGTGCTGCAGCTGAATACGCTACTTCATTAAGGTCATCACTGTGTTTATCAGAACGTCTTCTCTTCTGCTTGTCATCGTTGAAGTTGATTTCATTGTTGAAGTTGACGGTACAAGTTCAGTAGAAATATTTTCACTTGTTGATTCTTGAATGAACTAATTGGTTTGCATTCGGTTTGGCCAGTCATTATTTGCCTCAAGCCAATTAATGTAAACACTTTTAAAACTTTACTCTTCCTGTGGGATCGAAACCATCTCTTTTAAACTGCCCGTGCATCGATAAAATTATTTTACGGTAACATCATCTGAAAGGCAAGAGCCCAGTCGAATAACAAGTGTGTTGAACAATATTTCATGATCACAAAACGAAGCATCCTGATTGTTCAGAATAACGAACAATTTGTTTGTTATATTTTGTAATAATGCTTTCCATTATTCACGATCACTGAGTAAAAAAACAAGTGGGATAGATGTTAGTAGTAGAAATGTTCTAAATGAACTGAAGTTATGAATCCATTTTTTAACTATTTATTTTTATTGACTAATAATCGTATCACATTTATCTAACTACCCTCATTAAGGTACTCCTGTACTTATTACTAAATTAGCGTGTACTCTCAATTATTATGGTACGTATCCTTTTAACTAGTTAATTTATTAGTTATATAGGTATTATGTTTTATTAATATGGAGTGGTTACCTCAATATGATTATTAGGTAATGTGGGCTTGAGGCATTAGACAAGATTACATAGATTATCGTGTCATTTCAAATAAGTAGGTATTACGACTTTTAGGTTCTTAGAATCTAAGCATAAAAAATAATATCAATTAAACTTGGCATAGACATATTTAAGCATTAAAATGTATCATAAGTATAATATTTTAGCGACGACGGAACAGTAATGGCCCGCACGCAGTCGTTTCTCGATCGGTTTTGTTATTGTTATCTCTTTCTATTGAGTCCATTTGTATAGTTTTGTAATTCGGTTAACAGTTATAACTATTAACCCATAAAGTTGAGCCGTACTAAAACGGTCCCGGTTAACCTTAATTGATTACATGTGAAACCGGATAAAGCAGTACCAATACTGGTGGGTTTATCATGATTTCTGTTAACCGTTTTCATTAGTAACAGAAACGTAGGTTAACCGTTTCAAACGGTTAACTTTTTATATAGGTATTCCGTTCCCTGGTTTAAAAGCGATTCCTCCTTTATTGTTTATCGCCACTAAAACTGCAGTAACTAATAATTTGTTAGCGTTCATGTTGATAATCTTTCAAGATTTGTGCTTTTGCACGTAGGTACTGGTCATATAAAATTCCTATTTCATATTTCTATTACCTATTTCATATAATCTCACGAAATTCGAATTTCTGATAACAAAAATGCACATGTGAGGCGAGTCTTAAAATGGTAGATGAGATCGTTTCACTGCAAAATTTAATATCTATCGGATATCGTAGAAAATTTGAACATAAATTGCCCTTCAGCTTCATGAAACATTTGTTGGAAAGCTTAAATAATTTTGTAACAACCTTAACACACATATTCCGCAAATAAATATATTTTCTTTCTTTTCTTCTTTCTTTATAATAAATTTAGTAACTGTGTTACAAAATAAAATGAATATTTTGAATTATTTTAGAAAATTATTTTTCATTAAATTTTGCAACTTTTGCGATGATATTTATTTTATCCTATTTAAAGAGTCTGACGTTCAAAATGTGCAGACGATAGGTTGCCTTTTATCTATAGCACGAACTATTGGTTTGCCAGGTAGTAACAGGTGTCGATGCAAGTTACTTTCACTTGATTAGATAATAGAAGAAAATATGTTAAAACTTTAAAGGATAGCGCTCATTTAGAAGGGACGGTACAGGGCGCATCGCAGCGCAATAATCCGTCTAGATCGCTTGCATACATTTTGTATGGAGCAACGCCCACTGTGGCGGGCCGCATCGGCGCGGATTTTGCCGATTTACGCTCGCCACCCCGCGCGCATTCCCCGATGCTGCCTACTGTCACCAAATATCACTATATCATTGTTTTTCTTCTTTCTTTAGGTGTTGGCCTTCACGTTAGTATTTAGCCATTAGTCAAGTAGAAATATCAATTACAATTAATTATAATTAGTCATCAGTAAGTCATGTCAGGTTCTTGGCTAAAGGGGTGGCCTGTTTACTCAAGCTCATGTAATGAGATTTGGCGGCAACGAGAAAATACACGATACGCTAATTTCTTCATGATTATTTCATTTGTGCACTTTCACTGAACAAAATTGTACAAAATGCCACCAAAATTGATTGATTTCACTCAATATAAACACGAAATTTAATAATTATGAAAAAACTTCGACCATCTTTTCTCTCGATGGCGCCAAAACTCGATATCATTGTTATAAACAAAGCACTAATGACATTTTAACGCTAAAGTTTCGTATGACAACTACTAGCGTCACTTTTCATACTTGACAATTTTGAAGTCGAGTCGCCTATTATTTTTTTTGGTGCTGAGTAACAGAAATTCGCCGATGCGATGCGTCTCGGCCTGCCTCAGTGTGCTTTGCAATATGACGTGCCCCGAGCGTGAAGGGACGCTCCGCCCCGTTAACAGTGGGCGCTATCCTTAAACAATTTTCTTACTATCCTAATGTCGCCACATTTAATTGAATTATTTTTATAATAAGTGTTATTCCCGTCCCGTATTTTTTGCCAACCAATTTTAATATATTTTCTTATATACTTAAGTTATAATAAAATATGTTTCATTCAGCTTGGTAAAGGTTGATTTCGGTTTAGTTTATTTAATAAGTAATAATTAATAAAACTTCGGTCTTATAATAGTGAATGACGAATTTACCTCATGTCGTGTATCTATGAGCCCGGCCCTATAGCAGACACATATAAGCAGTGTCCAAATTCTTTAGCGGTAATTTGTGGGAGTGGATGCTGAAGTAAATAGCTAGAAAAAGTAAAACAACTTAGCTTTATTTAAAAAAAAAAACGTTTTTTAACAGCTAAAATTGCCAATCTGTCACTAGATGGAGTAATATAATACATTAATTAGTACTACATAATATATTGTACATTAATATGATTAAGCGCTGTGAAACTGCAAAAACCGACTCCCAACTATTTCCTTCCACGTCGCAATTTAATCTTTCTTTTTTTAAAATATAGCAAATTATGCCGAAGTGGTTCCACAGAAATTTTATCAACGTACTACTATTAGGTAATCTTTGAGTTATAGTTAATAATGCATAAAATTTTGTTTATTTTGGTCGCCAACATAAAACAAAAATTTATGCATTAATAATTAAGTATAAGTTGAAAACCACTAGTCGGATCATTATCTTTTTTTTCTTTCTTTAGGTTTTGGCATTCACGTTAGTATTTAGCCATTAGTCAAGTAGAAATTTGCATCGAATTTTATATCAATTTCAATTAATTATAATTAGTCATCAGTCATAAGTCGTCAAGAAGTCATGTCAGGCTCTTGGGTAAAGCGGTGGCTCATTACACAAGCTCTGTAGTGAGATTTGGCGGCAACGAGGAAATACACGATACGCTAATTTCTTAATGATTATTTCATTTGTGCTCTTTCACTGAACAAAAATTTGTACAAAATGCCACCAAAATTGACTAATTTCACTCAATATTAACACGAAATTCAATAATTATGAAAAAACTTCGACCATCTTTTCTCTCGATGGCGCCAAAACTCTCGGATCATTATCTATATATCAATACGTGATGCCTAAACTTTAGACCCCTTTTTATGAAAATTGTGCGGACGCAGGAGCATAAAATTTGGCACACTTATAGTTTATGTGTAGGAGAAGTGCAGAACGCTAATATTTTTCAATAATAATGCTTATAAAGTACATTAAATCAATCGCCTCGTTGGTCGAGTGGCTAGCGGACATGCCTAACAACCGCGAGGCGCGGGTTCGATTCCGACGGGGGCATGCATTTGTGTGATAAACATTTAGATATCTGCGTTTCCGGTCTGGGTGTTTATTCAATATAATCTGGTATCTATTTAAGTATTTATATGTAGTAGTATCGTTGACTAACACCCATAACACAAGCATATGATTTGCTTGCTTTGGGGTTAGATTCAATTTGTGTGACTTTTCCAGGAATATTTTTTTATTTAATCAATAAATAAAACATTTCCTACACTACCATGCATTTGACACACACAAACAAATATGTTGATGATAACGATAGAAGGCCACAGATGGCGCACTAAAAAGTTTGAAAACAAAGTAGTTGGTCTTGAGAAATGAAAATGGCGTTCTTATTAACAAGATATTAAAATTTATAACGGTCGAATTTCGACCAATGGACATAGTGAAGTTAAAATAGGAACACCTCGGAATCATGACCTATCTTTCTACAAAATAACCATCTAAATCGGTTATCTATTTACCGAGTAATCGCGTAACATACAGTCGAATTGAGACTGACTTTTTTAGACAGTTAAAAATATGTGTGGAGTATTTAAATTTTAATAAATTACTTACAGGATTTCATGTTCTTCGAGAAATCTGGATCCCAGGAAAGAGATCGCCCCGGTATGCTGTAATTTCTCAACGAGTGTTCAGCGAAGCATTTAATACTTGAAATGATATGGGACAACCGTATGTTCCCTAAAATATGGTCGACAATATTTTGTATGTCCTTCATCCGATTATAAATAGAAGGGTATGTTTTGAACACGAAATGTCTTGATATTTTGAATTTTTTGAATGTTGAATAAGATATTACTTTTCAAAAATAATATCAAACCTATTAATGTCATTTTATGATGTCAAGATTATTATAAGTTTTGAGACTTAAGATAAGCTTTACTAGTTCATTTTTGCTTTGTTCGTTCGTTGAAGTGAATTCGTTTTATTTTTCTGCATTCACAATGATAGACGAAAAGAATTGGTAATTATAAAAGTAAGTAAATATTACGTCAGATTTAATTGTAATCATTTTAATCATAATGTCAAGATTTTTTTAAAGTTTTATTTTTTAACTATTAAGGAGAAGATAAGATTTACTAATACTTCTTTACATCATTCGTTTGTTCGTTCGTTGAAGTAAATTTGTTTTTATTTTTTTGCATTGACAGTGATAGACGAAAAGAATTGTTCATTATAAAAGTAAGTGAAAATTACATCAGCTTTAATTTCTTCAATTTTAACGTAATTATTTTTTAATACGTAATTTCTATTGTACTTGTATACTTTAATTTTTTTTTCGAATCTAAAAATTACGTTAGATCTAATTTCTTAAATTTTAACGTAATTATTTTTGATACGTAATTTCTATTGTACTTGTATACTTTAAACCTTTTTTTGAATCTATGAAAATTTAGTCGAGCATGATATTTTTATTACGTTAATTATATACCCTCCTCTTATAGTAGGTATAATTTCGTGCCAATATGAGGCTTTTGAGTAAAAATAAAATTATAAAAAAAAATAAAAAAAATCTAGCTGTGTATCGTGATTTGGTGACATCACGAGTAAATTCAATGTATACTAACGCTACATCTTTAAATCGTAGCCAAGTGAGCTTAATTTTTCAGCTGTATGATTATTGCCCGGTTCATATACGAGGCGCTACTTACAGTTCCACAAAATATGTTTTTACATAACTACCTGCCAGGAGCGATCGTAGTTAAATATCTTACGCACAGACCTCATGGAGGTTACGATGCGTGAAAAACTGATTGGAAAAACTACTCCTTTCGGGATTATAGGAACCGAGCATTAATTAAGTAGAACTCGTTTTATCATTCTCACTATATAATACAAACACGACTAATTTTAGGCGACTAACGGATCAAAAAATACGCTCGTATATATACATCCTTATTTGAATCTCAATTTCAGTAACGTTAAAATAAAACAATTTGTTCAAGAATCATCATTGTAGAATATCATTATTTTTTATTTTATTATTTAATTTAAATACATTGCTTTTTGTTCCTAACAGAAAGTCTTACTATTACAATATTACAATTATAATAATACAATTGTTATTTTTTTTTATTTACTGTATCTATCTTTTTCGATATTGTTATTTTTAGGCATATTGTTATTGTTAGGCAATACACGATTCATTCATTGCTCTTAATTAATATAGACCTTGTACTATTACATGAGACCCAATACCTCCTTTTAATATTAAATACTCTCTTAAGAGGTCCATATATTAAATGCCTTCGATTTTTCTTTATACTAAGAGACGCAACACCTATATTTGCCGTTGCATCAATAAGTTATAAAATAAGTATACTAAAATTAGAGATATTAGTTGGTAATGTAGCACTATGTGTTGTGTGAAAGTGGAAGGTGTTTTGGCTTTGTGTACTTTTTCATTCATAGTTTTGCCAAAGAAACGATAAAAAAAATGAAAATTAAATAATCTCTATTGATTGGAATGAAGTATTAAAATATATAAAAAAAATCTTTAATTGGCCAACACTTTTATTTGTCCATTTGTCTGAAAATTAGGTGTATTAAAAAATATAAAGACTAAATTTTAAGTCTGTTTAGATTTCCTGATTTCGATATTAGAAATTACATTTATTGATATGCTGAAGCACTTATTTCACAATCATCATAATGGTATAACATCAATTCACTGTATCAATAGCGTATAATGATATGTTTTATGTAAAATATTTATAATTAAAAGTATATACATAGTATCTATGTATATACTTTTAATTGTAAATATTTTAGTAGAGATGTTGAAAATATTTTAGTAGAGACGTATTACTATCGTTCTATATAAAAAAACCAAATTTTTATTTATATCCCTAACTCCGACTTTTTAAATTTTTTTAGAAATAGATAGGGTGCTAAAAGCATAGTCTGTCTTTAAATTTAAATGTTTCTAATATATGTGTGATATTTATTGGTTTTTTCGCTTTTTAGATGATGCTTTAACAACTTATGATAATATATATTTACGTAATTAAGGCACAAAATGATAAATTAGTTTTAAGCAAATTCTATGGTATTTTTAACATTAGTTTATAATTTTATCTCTTAACGATTGATTTACATGACTGTTAGTACGTTTTTACTCGTGAAATCTTTGCGTTAAACTAAAAAAAGAGTAGTTTCTAAAATTTCTGGTAAACTTGCACAACGACTTGATCCGTCTTATGATTATAGAACTGGGGCTCTACCGTGAACGCTTAGCAGTATTATTTCCATCTTGCTAAATGTTATCTTCTATAAGCAACTTTATGACATACGTCATAAGGTTGTCTTTATCCGATGACAAAATTTGTCATTGAAATAATACTGTTTTAAGAGCTTATGGTAACCCCCCAGTCTTATATTTTGTAGATTTATTACATATTTTATTAAATTGATAATTATATCGCTGGCTTAATTTTCAAACTCCGATTCGCCATTTGGTAAAATTTTACAGGAGGAAGAAAAAACTGTTATTAAATTTAACTAACAATAAAAAAAATTGACAAAAAACTTATTTTACATTAAAATATTATAAATGCATGTGTTTGTTGTAAATATGATATATTTATTCTAGAGAGATAAACATATTTTTTTACTAGATGACATTAATATCAACATTTCGAAAATTTTGGAGTTTCAAGGTTTGAAAGTTAAGTCCACGATATTACGAAACATGTTTAATCGTCTACTTTTAAGGATCTCCTAACACTTACTGGATCTTATTTACAATTTATAGAATTAAAAATTAAGAAAAGTTATTACTGATTTGCAATTATTATTAATAAAATATATGAAGATATTTTTGTCTTGACGCTGAAGTTCCAATGGTACAAGTAGCGCGATGGTTTATGAGAATGAACCAATAGGGTTAATCTTTAAACTCGATTCACGCAATATTAGAAATTGTAATCGAGTATGTCATTTTAGGTACTCTTGAACACAATACTGGCAATTACTAAAATTTTGTTAATAGTGAATTAATTTATCGTTGAATTTAACTATTATAACTAAATGTTAATAATCTGCTAAACTGTGTTTAAAAGTACCTAAAATTACATATACGATACCACTTTCCAATTAACATGATATCAAGATTTAAGAGTAACCCTACTAAAAGTAAGAAATAAACCCTTAAACGCATGCTGTTGGTTGACAAGTTGTTCTCCTATCCGCTTTTTGTGCAGAAACATCTTTTATTCTTGATCATTTACGTACGCATAATCTGTTGTGATATTTGTAAAACATTAATATGTATTGCTCTGCTGAGTTACATCAACTATTAGATTCAAGTAAACCAAACTATTAACAAAATTGGAAAGGAAAGTATTTTGCCAAAATGTGACACTCAACGATGCAAGTTAAATGTAAAGCAACTAAAATCAAATTGTCACGTAATTTATTACTATCAATTATATGGTGCAAAGAATTTAGTGGTCTAAATTTAAATAGAAGTTTTATACTGGTTTAGGAACATGACGCAGCTCAGACTTAAAATAAAAACTTGACTGAAAACTATCGAAGACTAGTAATATAATAGTAACATTAACGGAAAATAGTCAAATCAATTTACGTTCCTTTTTTCATTCATATTGGAAATACCACTAGCTTCCACTAGAGGCTTTTCCGGTGTACCAATTTTTTTTATAAAATGTAGCCTAAGCATATGTTACTCTGATGTATAATCGATATTGATAATTTTATCTAAATCTGTTCATTAATTTGTGCGTGAAAGAGTTACAAACATCCATCAATCAAAGTTTCGCATTTATGATATTAGCATAGTAAGCAATGTCACTGCCTCAATACTGACGTCAAAAGCCACACTTGTGTTTTGCGAATTTCTAACACAATTTGTCTTAGATTGTCTTAGCCCTATACACTTTTAAATAGTTTTTTTTTAATCCTACGAACATCATTATAATAGTTGTAATTTAGAACATATAAAAAATGTAGGGCACATTTAGGTTCAGCTTAGAACTGATCAGGTATACGTCAAGTGGAAGACGTCAAAATTGTTTTAAAAGACTAACGTCTGGTGCCATTTAAAAACAGGGAACTACAAATATTTTATAATACTTATCGATTCCTAACAGTCTGTAGCTTTTTTAAATTAAAAAACTACTTTAAAAAAGTTGAAGTTATGACAACCGATATATTTTTTTTAATTTGTCTTTAAATAATATTTGAATGTTTTTATGTTATCTCCACTTCATTATAGTTTTTAATGTGTTTTTTTTCTCTTGAAGGGAATTCATGTTCTACTGTTTTTAATAGAAATAATAGAATTTTTAAAGATTGTATAATTGTATGTCTAAACATTAACTAAACAAAACACTGAAGTAACTGTAAAGTTAAGTTTATGTTATAGTCTTGTAATACAAAGTAAAAACTTTACCAGGTTTAAGTAGACACTACAGTATTTATTTCACTATAATGCCAATTAAAACCTGGGAGTACTTTAGGCTATGTATAAAAATAAGACAGAAAAATTGTCAATAAATACGGTTGTTAATTATATAAACAATAAGATAAGAAGATCTAGAACTTATAGTTACTATGTGTTTAATTAAAAAAAAAACAATGTGACTTATTATGATAACCTTTTCAGCTAATTGTGTTCACTATTGCAAAATGTACTGTCGCTTTCATGTGTATTTCCTGAGAAGTTTTTATTAAATGAGTGATAATTTAAACCCTTGTAAAACATATATAACTGGCATATTTATAAGTTCTTGCTTCTAAGAAGCACTTGTTTCTAAAAAAAACATGTTGACAAGATTATCCTAGCTTTTCAGATGACATAATATTGGTCTTCGTATGACTACTGCTATGCTTATTAGTACTATGCTTTTCGATCTTTGAGTAGGCTTTAAAATCATTGTTTTAAGTTTAAGGATCTGAGATGAACAAATAGATTTATTATAACAATAGATTATCGATCAAATAATTTACAGTTTATTTAACAAAATTATAAGTGAAGTTCTTAAACTTTTCAGGTTTTTTTGTTTCATATATCTTAGACTTATTTAATAATCGTAATATTTTAATGGTTTAAAAATAGTTAATATCTAATTAAAAATAAAACAAAGTTTAACTAAATACGTAACCTTTTTTATGGCGTCATGGTAAGTCCACAGGACCTTACAAAGAAAATTATTTGTGGTTTAAGTTATTCAAAACAACGGCCATTGCTAATTAATTAACACATGTAATTATAACGGTTTTAAATGTTGTTAATATATAATCTGCATAAAAATTAAATTTAAATTTCGAACGCGGCTCCTTAATTATTTTCATAAATTTCTCTTTAGGCACTATTAGACTAAGGACTCACGGCGCGGTTTTTACCTGCGACCGCGGCTGTTGCGGGGCCCGCAGATTCCGTAGAATGTAGATTTATATGCAAAAAGTAAGATAACATTTTACGTCGCGAGTTTCACCC
>NJDD01002118.1:0-42433 GCA_002245505.1 Calephelis nemesis
AATGATCCTTCGGGTGTATACTTCACAAAATTTTATTCCACCTAGTATTTTTTAAATTTAATTAAAATATTTCCTTTTAATGTTCAAAGTAATAATAATTAAAATGTTGAGTAGGTAAGTACTAGATACAAACAAATCACAGAACAAACCTTTAAAGAATCTATCCCGACTACAAATCAATCGTCACTGAAAAGTGAAATTAAAAGAGCAGAATCTTGAAGTTCTCGAATGTTCAATTATCAGAGGGAAATAACAAGAATAATTGATAATGTTGCCAGTGTAAAAACTATTTTTTTATCTGAGGTAGAGACGAGTTAGCGATGTGTCAACTCGATTTGCTAACTAAGCTAATCTCAAAAAAATGAGATAGTTGCGAAAGTTGCGAGGGTTTCTGATAGCCAAAGTCAATCTCACTTAATAATTTTTGTAGTTGGCGGTTCTCCGGCTCTTCGTATACAGCCAATAATCTTGCTTTCAGAGCGTGATATTTTTTCCATGTGGTTGTTGCAACAAAATATCACGGACTTGTAATATCACGGACTATATTACCTGCTTTCCTAATTTTGTGATGACGGTGTTAAACTTAGCTTCATCGCTTTATTTCTGGGGTGTTAATATCGCCTCACATTGCACAAACCACAACCGAGCTTGATGGAACCAAAACTTACAGGGGCACCTTGAATCTTCATGTATAAGAACATTTTTCAGAATCTATTATATCGATATCCCATTTTTGTCATACGGTTTGAGCAACTTTTTAGTATTCTCGCAATCGTTATAAATTGATTTCTTTTATTTTATGTGTTCTCCTTGATCTGTTTGATATTAATTGTTTTCGTTTATTGATATTGATTGATTGCCAAACATTAATATTTAAACTAAAAAAGCATAAATTAGTCTTAATATACAGGGCTTTCTCAAATTAGTTAACGATATTTTAACCACGGACTCGCAATGGATACGGACTATACGGACCGAGATATTTGTATCTCGGTCCAGTATTTTAGTTAGCCGAGAGAATAACAACTGTTTCTAAGTTATAAAAAATCATAATTGTAAGTTCTGTGTGAACTTCTGTGTCATAGAACAGGGGCCACATTTGAAAGAAGGCTTCATGTAAGCCAGCTGAATTGACCCTAACAACTTTTTTCCTATCTATAATCTCCTTGAACATACTACAAACTCTTTAAAGTCTGCACTTCCAAGTACAATTACAATTTTATAAAATGATCATGTTAAAAGATGCGCAATTAGATTATTATCGGAGAAATGTTGTAAGAGTGTGAACGAGTTCATAAATTATACATTTCTTGAAAACAGAATATTTTAACAATCCATATTTCGTAATTTTTTAGTTATCTCTAAAATAATAATTTTTATTTTGTAGTTATTGAATATATTTGTTGTGAATTTTATTGCCTAAAACTTTTTTCAATTATCGTTTAAATTTTAGTGTAATGAGTAATAATATTAATATATTAAATTTTTTACAAGTTTGCAATATTTAACCTCTTATCTTATTACCTATTTTTATGACTTAAAATGTTGTCTGCCAATTACTTGATAAATAGGACATAATTACATCCAAATTTATTAAAACAAAAATAAATTACTCCTATTAAATAAAGCTTGATTATGATTCTGACTTGTCTAGTATCAATGTGTTCCGGTTGAATGACAATCACTTTCAATCCGTTACTTTTAAATTTCTCTTTGACATGCATTTTTGAAAGTTACTGCCAGTTTTTAAAACTTTATGAATGAAGAATTCCATTTTGTAGGAGGCTCTTGTTAGCTAGTTCAAGTGGCGCGTGTGAATTAAAAGTAATAAAAAGATAACTACATTTCTGTTACTTTTTAATGTAAGTAATGAATTTTTACACAAATAATGCAAAAGTTAATAAATAAAAAATTAAAATAACAAATAATAAAGGTAAAGTATTTTCACACCCATATCCCCGAAGTGCTAGGCAGAGGCACAACCACAACCCACGACTAGCCGAAGACATTAAGTCCCACAATGTGATAGGTGGCTAGCCTATCGCCAACCGGGAACATATCCAATCCCGAGAATTTTTTTTTAAATTTTACCAATTCTTAAACTAAAGAATGTAATATTCCTATGGAAGCACGTATTGCAAGGTAAAGGTGCCAGAATTAGTTTTTTATTGCGTGTAATTAAAGTCGTAAAGAAGAAACTCCACTGCGCTTATTTTTCTTGCAAATGTATGTAAAGTACACAAAGAACGCAAAGGCAAATAAAGGTGCCGTAAAATTTTATTGGGTAACTTAGAATTAAAGGTAAAAATAGAACAATAGAAGGCAAGTTTCACATGAACTGGGGACGGGAGAATCGGTCGCCGACCGCACTTTATAGTTTTAATATCGTTGCGGACTGAGGTCCCAGGAGTTACGATGCGAACGCTCTTTTTCCACAAATGCTAATCTTTACAGTTTTAATAAAACCTAATTAGCTAGAGTTCTTGATCAATTCGTGTTTAATAAAGCTTTTTATTTTGTAACTATTGAAACTGTTAATGTTACCTTTTGTAACTTAAAAAGATTTACTAAAAGAAAAAACGCCTCTATCTACGGACACAACCTTTATTTGCAAACCACATTAAGTTATTTTTAATGATATTGGAAGGCAAACAAGCAGAGTGATATCCTGATTACGACGCTTAGAGATACCAAAGGTGGTAATGGTGCGTTGCCAACCTGAAGCCGGGATGTTAGGCATTCAGCATAAGTAAGTTTACCGGCTACCTTATCCTACGAACCGGAATACGTTAACTTCAAGCGCTGACGTCATGGCGGTGGGAACTGGTAAGGTGGTTGTACCAATCTAGGTGAGTCGCTGCGAAACTCTACCACCTAGTCAGATGTCACTGAGTTAGTGACGGTAAGCCGATGCTCGCCTTTTACAAGCTGCCTGATAGGAAGGCAGATTGTCTGTTCTGCTAAGGAGCCCGGATCAACACGGGGAATATTACAATTGTATACTTATCCGGGGTCGAAGTGTAACGCTTGATGTCAATTAGCCCAAAAAGTTTTATTAGATAAAAAAAATGTCGCTTTTTATCGATTGTGTATAATTAAGGCAGTTAGTGGAATCTTTAGTCTCTATGGTTACATGATACAAATAATAATTAAAACTTTTTAATGGCGCTTATTACATTCAGTTTGAAATATGTACGAAAATCTAGAAAGTAGATTTTAATTTAGATACTTATATTGATCGCAATTGTGGGAAACTTTGCAAGATGATGTATTTGTATGGCACTTAGCTGTAAACAAGTCCAGTTAGCTGTAAAACTTTTTAACCAACGTTTGTGTGTGTGTGTGTGTGTGTGTGTGTGTGTGTGTGTGTGTGTGTGTGTGTGTGTGTGTGTGTAACACAAATCAGTTTTTTAGGTATTTAACTAGGGTATCCAGTATGATGATATGAAAGAAGGAATTTGTATTGAAACAAAAAAAATGTAAAGTCATCTACTAATCTAAAATTTCGTAAGATTATTACAAAAGTAAGTTTACCGGCTACCTTACCCTCAAAACCGGAACACGTCATGACGTTATGGCGGCAGGAATAAGTACCTAAGGCGGTGGTACTAATCCGGGTGTCACGGTGTCACCTAGTCGGATGTCACGGTGTTAGTGACGGTAAACCTATGCTCGCCTTTTACGAGCTGCCTGGCTGGAAGGCAGATGGTCTATTCTGCAAATGAGCCCGGACTAACACGGGAAAAAATCTCTCTCTCTTCTCATAGGTTCCAAAGCCGTATTGTTAGAAATAATGAATAATCCTAAATATAATTATTTTAAAATCTAGTCGTCATAAGGCATAGTTCCAGGTTTTAGTTCAGTCCTCGACATTAGTCTTTTAAGCTGCAACCCTTAGCTTTCACCTGGATGTGTGATGCCCTAAATTTATGATTTTTGCCGAGTCTGGGTCGCGTTAAGAGCCTCGCTTGTGGTTAAACAGCCACTGTCATCCATAAACATGTGCATAACTTGCATAATATGTTGCGACCTTCTTGGCCCAGTTGTAGAATATATTGGCTGCTGCCGAGGTAAATAAGTTTTGATGCCGTTCATGGTACCGTCAATGTAACTAAAAGAAAACTTATTTTAACGACTTTTGACATAAATATTTTTTTAGCATTTTATTGGCAGCTAGCACACTCGCTACTGCACACACACAAGTGGCAACTGTGTTTTGCAAAACGAACTAGTTTTAGTTTTTGGAAAGGAGATTATTCCAAGTTGGTCCCATATTAACAATTCTCAATTATAATCATAATCAGTTACTTATGATGAATATCAGTTGTTATGCTGGTTAAATATACGGAATCTTACATGTCTTTCGAAAAGATAATTATCAGATCGCGACATAGTAAGGGAATAAATGGAGTCGGTTTTTGCAATTTTGCGCATACTTGGACGAGTCGCAGAATACTGGGTCGGGGGACATAACTTTGCACCGTAGGTAGACATAATTAAAATTCGGCATGGCATAGCCTGGTCAATGTTTATGAAAGCGATCTAGTTGAGTAATTAAGCATCAGCAATGCGGCCTATTGCGGCCCATCAAATGTGTGCGCTATCTTTTACAACGCTTAAATTGTTTACTATTGATATGTTTCTCTTACCATTTGCCTTAACATCAAACATAACTTAATTTTTCATTATTATTTTCAAAAGCCTAAACTGGCAACATTTTTGTTATGCGTAATAACACTATTTCATGTACTATATTACATACAGTGAAATCAATTTAATCATATTCAAGTTAATAAATAAGTTTTATTAAAGCATAGCTTGATATTACAAAACATAGTACAAGGTGACAACTTTCCCTTAAATACGAGTAAAACAATCTTAAACAAGAACTACAATTAATTTACCGCGCTGTGATTAATGTAGCCTACTTAAACGAAGCTTTATTACACGTAAAAATACACTTAGATTAAAAAGGGTAAACGAAAATATTTTAAGATAACTTATGACCAATTAAAGGTGAACATTAAAGGTTAACATTATATTGGTTTAGCCTACTTCGCTTTAATTAGATTAGCTGGAGAACTGGTGACGCTATTGATCAACGTAATCAGATTACAGAAACAGATTCGGATTTTAGTTACAAATGTATTGCTAAAGTAATATTCAGAAAACGAATAAAAGGAGGTAAGTACCACGGATATATATTACACTAGCTGTTTCCTTACAGTAAAATAGGATATAAAGTATTCTATATCCGTCTCTTCGTTCTAAGCTACATCCTCATTCATTTTCAGCCAAATCAGTTCAGCCGTTCTTGAGTTATAAATTAACTAACATGACTTTCTTTTATATAAATACTCTCAGTGTAAAATATAAGTTTTGGTCCGTGTAAATGCTGTCGTAATGAGATTGAAAAAATACACATTTTTGTGTAGTTTTTTATTAAAGTGTAAAAATTATAAAGTGGTTTAGTCATGTGGAAAATATGACAGTTGAAAGATTGGCAAACAGATATACAATCCGATTGTGAATGGATGTAGGTACCCGAGGAGACCTAAGTTGACATTAGGTTTTATCCGAGGTTAGTTTCAAGGGTCTTTGAAGCTGCCTTGTTTTATGAAAAGGAAAATGTGAAGGAAGCTAGGCAGGTCTGCATTTGGCACTCAATATTCTCTTAGGGATTTAGCGTGAATAAGTAACTAAGTATATTTTAACTTCAATATAATATAATATAATATACAGGAACCTTTTTTGTGCATCAAATACCCGTCTTAGTGCTGGGACCTTCAGAAGAAAATATATCAACGGCTTTCTTCACTATCTTGTACCTTCTATCTCCTATCACTTGTTGATTTTGGATTCTAAGGGCAGAAGCAATTTCCTGGCTTAAGTAATTAATTCTGAGATATTCGTAGTTACTACGGTTAACTCACTATGACTAATATAAAATATTAAATAAAAAAAACCTAAGTTCCCTTTAAAAAGTAAAAAAAAAACGGTTAATCTCCCAACTTTCACCCCCCACAATTTTTAAACGGCTCAACCGGTTTTCATCAAACATGTCTACGAACGCTCGCACATAGGTTAACTTTAATACAAAAAAAACTTAATTGAAATCACTGCACAAGTTTGGGAGTTATGATTCCACAGACAAACAGACACACAGAGAGACACGTCAAACTTATTATACCCATCTTTTATAAAAACTTATATAAAAACCCTTTATTTGACAGCTTAACTTATTATTGATTATATCTCAGAAACATACATGCAGTTGATTATTTCTGTTCGGATTAAACCTATTACAAGCATTGAACCTTATTTCTACAAATTTGGCATCCATTTTCCAATCCAAGATGGCGTAAATGTGCCAGAAGCGCGAGTAAAGCTACAAGTTCTAGAGGGTTTATTCAACTTTGGCTGTCAGCCACATTCGATAACAAATTTTCATGCGATATTTTTTACTCGAAGTTAAACAAAACAATAAATATTTATTACATGCAGCCAAAAGTGCCCACTTTCTTAATAATTGTGTGAAAAGAAGTTTTGGACTCAATCTCTTGTTTTATTAATAACTAGCGGCCCGCCCCGGCTTCTCACGGTTACAAAATATACTTATAAACCTTCCTCTTCAATCACTTTATACTTTAAAAAAAACCGTATCAAAATCCGTTACGTAGTCTTAAAGATTTAAGCATACAAAGGGAACAGACGGTACGGTACGGTATAGGAACAGAGGTAGCGACTTTGTTTTATACTATGTAGTAATTTATTGTTTTAGAAATTAGTAGTTGTGTAAAACGGTTATAAATAAATAGCAAGCAAATAGCTTGTGAGAGACTAACATCTGTTTTTGTCACGAATGCCTTCACCATGACATCATTGTTCCTCACTATCGTTTCTTTGGTTTTGGAAGATAAGGTAGCCGACAAATTTATTTAATTTTAAGGTTACAGATCTGGGTTGGCAACGTAACGTTTACACGAGTTTTGTACATAGCCAACGTGCACTTTTCATTATCAAGAAATTCATCTTCTTGTTGACAATCTAAAAATATCAAATAAATAGAAGAGTCCAACATTTATTATATCCTTGCTCATGGTATTTCAAGTCTTTTACCGATTACTAAGGAAAAGTTGCATTTTACGAGGGCATGCATATATTTATCCCTGTACTTTGGCTTAAATTTTTTGACCCTCTCTTTAACATAGCTATTGTTTTCTTACTTGAGAGGCCTACGACCCAAGCAAGGATTTCCTGATGGTAAGAGATAGTAGAGACCTATAGATGTGGAATATGCATCGCTATCCTGTGACCGAGGAATTAGCCAAAACTCGTTATCGGAACATGAGAAAGTCATTATAGCTGCCGGAATACGTTAGGCAGTGAATACCTACCCTGAAAAGTTGCTGCTTGACACTCTACTACCAGTGGTCTTTTTGGTAATGTCCTATTTAGCCTACGCTCATCTCTTACGACCCAGCAGACAGAAAGAATATTTGACGGACCCAGACCTACGTGTGGAAAATATAACCATAAGATATAAAAATCGCATTAAAATTGGTTCTATATTATGCAGTTGTCGTAAAGTTAAGTTGTATAATGTATTTGTTATTTAAGTATGTCATTAAGTTTTAAATGAGCAGCTTTTTCGCTTTTTGAAGTGAAAACTTCTTTAGCGGCGTTGCGCACTTTTTTGGAATGGGTAGAAACTTCTATACTCGCGTCAGGACACGTGACTTGATCGAAAATTCGTAAGATGGTGCATGGCGCTTGCGCAAATAAGACGGCGCAGGGCGCTTGGGCGAATAAGATGGTGCAGGGCGCTTACACGAATGTTCGTGTTGTCATGTTTGTGTACGATAGCGCAATAAATGAATATTGTATTCTACAACATAAATAATAGTACTTTCATACTGATACTTAAAGCAATTCGTCTATAATATTCCCAAACTGTTTTAAAATATTAAAAAATGCACAACGTTAATATACAAGTTTTCTTTTTGCCGGCACTCGGCATTTTTTTGTTATTAAATCCCTTAATTTTGTCTATTTTCTAAAACTGTTAAACTTTTTGTCAAGATAAATTCACAGCCACAAACTTCTAAAGAACGAAAATATAGAAATATCAACAAAACTCGTCGTCTCCTAATTCCAACTAATGAGTTTAATGGTTTTACTTCGCTTACTTGGTATGTGTATTGCGTGTTTTAGCGCTGGGTACGGTGATAATAGTCTCAGATTAGGACCTGACAATTTTAGCAAATTGTTCTTTTATGTTTATGAGTTTACGTGTCTTGAAAGTAACAGTAGTTTTACGGAAAGCCACAGAATGAGATTTATGCGATTTATTTAGAGAAGTTTGATTGAAATTGTTAATCAAAGGATATATCTTGACATTTATTGCAGTAAGTCTACATTGGCAAAACTTAGTACAGACATTAAAATGTTATTTAACAAACTTTCAAATACTGGAAGCGTTTGTAAAACTAAACTAGCCGAAATAAGATTACACTTAACACTAGCTTTTCACCAAAGAAATACTCCTATATATACTCCTATATAACGTGCAAATGACCTAAGATATTAAAATTTGTTTAAAACACAATTGTTTATTATTAAAATTGTTTACAACTTAGTATTTTCGCTATTCAATAACATTCTTCTATCTACGATGTAATATAGACATCGTAGATAGAAGAATGTAATATAGACATGAATGATAGAAGAATGTTATTGAATAGCGAAAATACTAAGTTGTAAACAATTTCAATAATAAACAATTGTGTTTTAAACAAATTTTAATATCTTAGGTCATTTGCACGTTTATGGGTTAAATTTAATAATGAATTAAACTGTCGATTATAAAGTGATTCAACCCGAGGTACAAGCTAACTTACAGTTTAATATTTAGCCATGGAACGTACAAATGGCCCTTAAAGTGGTATTGGCATGTTGCTAGATTAAATTTAATAAATATCACTTGCACGTTCACTGTTTAACGGCCGAGCTCAGAGATGTCAATTATCTTTTAATTTTTAACTAAGCCATACAAAATTGTGACTTATTGACAGATTAAACAATATTTAATGACAGCAAAAATGACTATGCTAACTGACTAGGGTAAATGCTAACTAGGGTTAAATCATTTCGTGTTTGATAGTTTAACTCATTGTTAAATTTAACCCAACAACATAAAACGGCTCGTGGATGAGGATGATGGGGGACGGAATTTTCAAATATTCTTCCTTGACGAATGCCTACGTTATTACAACTGTCAGAGTGTCAAATTGCAGTGAAATCCGTTCATTGGTTTTAGGCAAGTATTGAATGAGACAGTCACTGACGTTTTATGGCGTACTAGCAGTTTCACGCAGCTTCGCCTGCGTAACTTGGCTTCTACTATACCGATTTGGATGAAACAAACCCTATGTCACTCGTGGATAATGTAACTTTCGAATGGTGAAAGAATTTTTAAAATCAGTCCAGTAGTTTTTGAACCTATTCATTATAACCAAACAAACAAACAAAGTTTTCTTCTTTATAATATTATATAGTATGATTAACACTATAAAGAGTTGTATTGTATTTATATTTGTTTCTTATGTTATTACAGCTATTCTGTTGCCTAAATAAGAAGTTAGAGTGATGATACAACATCGCGATCAGCTTATTACAATTAACTCTTGCTTAGGTAGGTAACAGTATTTGTGCTTACCATTGCCGTGTTTCTTTATAGAGGGTAGGCGACGATTGCCTTATACCAAAAACTGAGCCGACTATTAAATATCACATAGGCCTATAACAAAAACATGAGAGCTCGTCTCATAACATTTTTTAATAAAATATTTTTAAAATTATTTTAGTAAAAACAGTAAGTAGATTGAAAACTTAATCCATATAACTAATAATTAAAGTAAAGGAAAATTAAGTTGATCTCAAAGTCTGTAACACATTGTCATAAAGATTCAAACTAGGTAGAAATTTGGAGTAATTTACTTTCTGTTTTTTAATAAGATGGAAAAGCTGAACACATTTATCTAAAAGAGCTAATTAAGGAATCGATTAGGTTGGCATTATGGATGCACGTGTGTGTGCCGCAAATGTAAGTGGCAGGACAACCAAAACATATAAAATACGTCCGGGGAATATCAAATGTAGAGCAGGAAGGTGATGCGACGTGAGGACCGACCCCTGGCCTACATTCCAGTTTTTATGACCAGAATGCTATCAGTAATCCCTTTTAAGGGGAAACTTTAAGATATCAAACAGTTACGTAACCACTACGAAAATTATATCTTACAGAACTACAATTCGGTATTACGAGAGCTAACATAAAAAAAACTTAGACGTCAAGTTTGCTCAATTATTTATAAGGCTTAAAGAATTTATTTCTCAAAAAGAATATTACGTTCACTTACATTGAGAAACAATATTTGCTTACATATTTCACTTCACGGACAAAAACTCACAGTTTTTTAACTAAAAACACAGAATATGTGTAACAGTAACAGTAATTTACAATAAAACACTTTTTCATTATACTAGATTTGTCTATTTAATTTATTTATCTTATTAAATTGATTGATATTAAAAAAATTAAAGGATATTACAGAGATCATGGTTTTATTATGGTATTTAAATTATAATAAAAATGGAAGGAAATGAAAAAGAGAGGCTGTGCCTTTATATATGTAGGGTTAAAGGATTATAATTAAAAAAACTACAATTTTTAATTAATAGTGATTTATTAGCGGCCCGCACCTGCTTCGCGCAGTATAAAATATACATATAAACCTTCCCCTTCAAACACTTTAACTATTAAAAAAACCGCGTCAAAATCCGTTGCGTAGTTTTAAAGATTTAAGCATACAAAGGGACATAGGGACAGAGGAAGCCACTTTGTTTTATACTATGTAGTGATATATTTTAATAGATTCTATACTTCTTATCGTCGGAGCTTGGTGGAATTCCATTCTTGATCTAATAAAACTAAACTAACAACTCTGAGTTGTTATATAGCCCTGATGATGCTTGTATAGCGAAACCGGTTGGCTAAATTATAAAAATAAAAAATAATAAAATATATTGTGGAAAGCACAACTGTTTCTAAATAAATGAGATCAAGATATATTTTAAAGCTATGATTTCATGAAGTAATAGTAACCTGGTTCGTCTTAAAAAATAGACTCCATGTGTTGGTTCGGATCCACTTAATAGAATACACCACCACCTAAGAGGCGTGCACAAATTAACATAGAGGTCATTACCAAAAGACCACTGGTAGTAGAATGCTGTGCAGTAATTTGCCCGGGTAGTGATCATACCGACCGTAGGACAGCGACGCACCTGAACATCTATGGTGTCTATAGGCCACAGTCTCTAACCATCACGGGAGCCATGTGTTTGTTCGCTGAGCCCTCTCATAAAAAATAGGCTATAGTGATACAAGATTTAAAGAGATATAATAGTCTTTATTACAGTATAACTTAAGCCTTGGAGTACTTTAATCTATGTTTATCAAATGCTATGTCGTTAACTACTTTCACAAATATATATTTACTAAATCTTACTCGCGGTTATGCCCTCGTATTGAAGTTTCTTAATTCTCTTGCGAAACGGTTTATATGTCGGGACAAAAATTAGCCTATTTCACTTTCCAGCCTCCCAAATATCTCCACACGTTATACTTGTAATTCACCGTTGCTATATCAATAAAGAACAAACAAACATTTCCATTTAATTATTTGAACAAGAATGAGTATAGACAAATGTTCGAGTTACGTGTTATTTCACCATTTTAATTCTGTATTTTTGCCTTGTCCAAAAACGATTTTGGTGCAATGTACACTGCCCTTTAGTTGTTCATTAGAACGTTAATTGTTTTAAAGTGCTTTTCCAACTCCTCCCTTTGAAAATCAATTGAGAAAGTAATAAATAATCACAAGTATCAAATGTTAGTATTTAAAACGTAATAAAAAATTGATTACACCAGAAACGAAATGTTAATACGTGTCGGCTACAAATCATATTCTAGCAAACGTTGGGTAAAGTCACGCAATATAGCGCCTAATTTAATACTATGTGGAATGTTGAATTCTCTGCCAGAGTGAAACAATTTTCTCTTGGTTCTTTCATGTCAAATGGCAATGACGCTAAATGTCGTTGACCGTAAAAAGAAAACAAAAGTAAAACGCTTCGAGCGGCTCAAATAGTAGAGAGCAAAAGCTCCATACACTAGAACCACCATCAAATGTATGTGCTACGGATACATAAGTCTTATGCAAATGGATCTAAGCTTTTATAAAACAGTTATGTAACAAGAAAAAAACATAAATGTTTCTTTAATTAATTTTATTGGATAGAAAGTTATTGGAATATTTCTGACCTTATACATACAATGCCTACATCCGTCGACATTCCAAATCACATAAAAATCTTTGACATCTTCAACCTATATACAGTACTCAATTCCATTTGTACCAATTTATATTTTTATTAGATGGTAGCGTTTTTGTAACTCTATTATATGAACTATATTCCTGTAAAGTTTTAACTAAATCCGTTCTGTAGTTTGAGCGTGAAAGAGCGACAAACATCCGTAAATTGATATATAAATAAATATCACTGGACAAATTACACAAACTAAATCTAACCCCAAAGTATGCAAATTATATATGTACTTGTTTTGTAAGTGTTAGTCAACGAAAATATAATATATAGAAATACTTAAATAGTTACTAGAATAAATTTAATAAACACCCAGACCCGTAAAATTCATCACACAAATGTCTGCCCCCGTCCGGAATCAAACCCAAGCCTCGCGTTTGGTCGATGTAGTCAGGCGTGTACGTTAGCCACTCGACCAACGAGGTGGTATTTATAAATTTATTAGTTAGATTATAGTAGGATTTTGCTTTTTTAGTTCCTTTACTGTACAAAATATTGTTCATACATATTTATATTTTATTCGTCAATAGTCTTGCAGGGTAAATACAGATTATCGAGTACAAAGTGTCACAGTTCTTTCAGACCTGACTAGCTTCCTCCACGTTAATTATTTACTAGCAGTTTCACGCAGCTGCGCCTGCCTAGCTTGGCTTCTACTGCTTCGATTTTGATGAAACAAAGCCTATGTCACCCAGGGATAATGTAGTACACTGTATAGGTGAAAGAATTTATTTCTTAAAGCTTATTATTCTTTCTAAAAGCCTATTCATTTCAAACAAACAAAAAATCAAGCCTTTGCTCTTTATAATAATAAGTATAGATTAAAAATATTGCACAAATAACATAACCAGTATTATAAAGGTAAGCTCAGTAAATATTAACAACATTATTAGCCAAATTATAATCTAAAACAGCTTTCCCTAAGCGCATAATAAAACATTAAATGGGTGAATGCCGAATGTTTATCAACGTTACCTTCCAAAATCCTTCCATTAGAACTTGTTTACTTAGTCGCAAATCTTGAGAGGTCTCAGGAAAATGTCCCATGAATATGCGATGACACATAACGTACACAGTTTTTCCATTTGCAAACGATAATGAAACGCATGCGATTTGTTTTTAAATTAATTAAATAATCTTTCGATTTTTGAAAATGAATATCTATTATTTAAATAAAGAAAATTCGTTCGATTTTTGGAAATGAATATCTGTTATTTAAATAAAGAACGTTTAATCTTTTTTTTATTTTAATATGATATTTGAAGGCAAACAAAACAAAGGCAGACGCATTTTGTGATGGTAAGAAATACACGGCGCTTAGAGACACCACAGATGGTAATGGTTTGTTGCCAATCTGAAGCCGGGACGTAAGGCCTAAAGCAAAATTAAGTTTGCCGGCTACCTTATCCTCCGAACCGGAATACGTCAAAGGTAAGCACTGATGTAATGGCGTCTGGAATAGATAAGGCGGTGGTATCAATCCAGGCGAATCGCTTCGAGACTCTACCACCTAGTTCAGTTGTTGCGGTGTTAGTGACGGTAAGTCCTCTGCTCGTCTTTTACCAGCTGCCTGGCAGGAAAGATGATTTATTCTGCAAAGGAGCCCTGATTAACACGGGAAAAAGTAATGTTGCTCGATTTTACATTTGTAATATATCAGAACGCAGTTTTATATTGTTTAATAGTAAATTATTTCTTTTACTGGTAGTTCAAAATTATTGGCAAGAAATCTTTATATCAGGCTTAAGCTCGCCTTTTGGCGATTATTACCTCTTAATACTTCTTTTTATTTACATGTAACTTAATTTGCATACAATAAATAACTAATTATCTTAATTATTTTGCCTGGGAGGTTGTTCGCGTAAAGTTCGATTGTGTAGCTAAAATTTTCCATCATTCGTCTAAACACAAAATTTAAAGATTCTAACTAGTACATTGATGATTGTCATAAAAACTTAAATCCCATATTTATTTATTTTCCTTCATTGCTCTAAAATAAATGTAAAAACGCATATTCTCCCAGTTTAGCATGGGTAATGGTGACAAAAACACAAACACACCCATATTTCACCCCTATAATGTTGAAAAATCCCTCTTTAGCCATTAGAATTGTATACCAAATAAGTCTAAGGTAATCTGCGTACAATGATATTTTATTTTATTTATTTATTTTTATGATATTGGAATGCAAACAAGCAGACGGATATCCCGATGGTAAAAAATTCACACCACAATTCAAACCAAAGATGGTAATGGTACCTTGCCAACCTGAGGCCGGGATATTAGACCTCTAGCAAAAGTAAATGTGCCGGCTACCTTATCTTCCGAACCGGAACACGTCAACGGCAAGCGCTAACGTTATGGCGGTGGGAATAGGTAAGACGGTGGTACGAAACCGGGCGAGCCGCTGCGAAACTCTACCACATAGTCAGACGTCACGCTATTAGTGACGGTAAGCCTATGCTGCTTTTTACGAGCTGTCTGGCATTAAGATAGGTGGTCTATTCTTAAAAGGAGCCCGGACTAACATAGATAACACAACAACGCAGTTAAGAACCTCTTCCTTTTTTGGAATCGGTTGTGTTAAATTTAAATGTGAACCAGATTAAATTACTTCGAGCTTGATCCACTTAATTGTTTCAACAGCGTAAACTTACTCGATCGATTTATTATTGTCTTGTGAGCCAGTTCCGTATTCATGTTTCAGGACGTTGGAATACAGTTACACTCCTGCCTGTGTGTACGATTTCACATATTTACTATTTTTCGTATTTGTTTTATAATTAACTGGAATCGCATACATACATGTATCATATACAAATCTTCACGCCAACGTAACGAACTTACGGCGTAGGCAGAGAGTATCAAATGCCATATAACAGGAATCTTGCTTATCTGCCCAGCTTCCTTTAAATTCATTATTCGTTTCATATACACACGCCGATTTCGGATAAGTACTCTTGAAACTATTGTTGGATATAGTCCGAGCAATTCGATCGTAGAAGAACCTTGATGTTCCCGGGATTCATATTATATATTATCCGTTTTGTCAATCTGTCATTTGTCACTCATTCCACATGACCATGCTAACGAAGCATGCCTTGTTTGCACTCTTCCTCGGATCTCACTATTGCGAAAAAATGAGTGAAATTACTAGTAGGTATATGGTACACCGTGGCTATTTGTTTCATGTTGGCAACGCTCAATCTTTTGTAACCTTTGTTATTCTAAGCAGTATGCATTATCATTCCATTTGCTTGTGTGCCTTTCAATATTATAAAAATGTGTTCAGTATTTGTAAACGGATCTTCTTGATTTTTTTTATCTAAAAGGGTATGTTTATCCAGCGGTCCCATGTAAATGTGGTGTAAGTCTGATTATATAATGTAGGATCGGCATAAAAAAGGAAGTTGAAAATGTTTTTATTTGCCAAGCTAGGGTCATGTTTAAGGGATATATTAAAAATACTCTAGCGGTTGACTTAGAACGGTTGAATTACCGATTTGGCAACCCTTACAAATACTGTGGTTAAGGCTTTGTTTGTCTAACATCCTACTAGGAGGTAGAGGATTGGTACCACGGCGTTACCTATTTCTGTCGCCATGACGTCAGTACTTGCCGTTGAAGTGTTCCGGTTAGGAGAGTAAGGTAGTTTACTTTTGCTCAAGGCAACATCCCGGCCTCTGGTTGGCAACGCACCATTGCCACCTTTATCTCTCTATGCGGCGTTAATTTGCAACTATCAGGAAATCCGTCAGCTTGTTTGCCTTGCAAAATTATAAAAAACCTACTCAAAAATGGTAGGCTTGCAGGTCTCTGCTAAGAAAAACATACATACATACATATCTTAACGCCAAATTCCTTACGGGATAGGCAGAGAGTATCAAGTGCCAGACCTCACGATCTTTATATAGGAAAAACAATACTTTATTTTTCCCTACAAAGTGTCAATAGTTGTCAGTATCAGATAGTTTACGCGTTGGGCTACTTAAAGAAATAAAATTAAGATATATTACATTTAAACCTGAGCTTTAAAGTTTTATTACTAATAACTAATATTACAAACATTTAGGAGGCGATTTTTCCATTTGCAGCTACTTAAATAATTTAGATTACCATATTATTCCACTAGTGGTTTCAGTCAGATTAAATATTAGACCTGCAATGATCCGCTCAGAATACCGTCTTTACTAGACAGTAAAGACAGTAGAAGACAGAAGAAAGTAAAGAGAGTAGAGATATTCGTAATATTAGAAAACTTTAAGCTCAGGTTTAAATGTGATATAACTTTATTTTATTTCTTAAACTAGCCCAACACGTGAATTATTTGATACTGACAACTATTGACACTTTGTAGGGAAAATAAAGTATTGTTTTTCCTATAAAGGGATCGTGAGGTCTGGCAATCGATATTCTCTACCTATCTTGTAAGGGATTTGGCGTGTAGATAGTATGTATGTTTTTCCTATTATCCTTGCAATTCACGCAGTTTTTCTGTCTATTTAAATATTCCTTGTGCTTGAATGAAAATAATCAAAAAATAACCAAATTTATTTAGGCGTTTTCGAGTTGAGTACTTAATACATTGAGGAATTAATGGCCCTATAGTAAAATAAGCCATTGTTTTTGTAGTTTTTTTCCTTACTATTTTTTTGGTAAAATATTCTGAGGTGAAAAGCATAATAATAACATTTTATAAACTGGATCAAAGACGATGCAGTAGACTATTGAAGTAAAATACTTAAAGATAACGTGCTCCGGCGTCATTTCTCAGGACATGAAAATAAATGGCGCTGTGATATTGCGACAAACAACTATAAAACTAAAATAGTAAATTTTAATTTTAGGGTTTACTGAGAGACTAAGAGTTGATTTCACCGATCGCATTGAAAACCGAGTTTATAAAACTAAGTTCAGTGTAAACGAGTTCAATTAGATATCAGTTGTGATCACGTGCATAAGCTTTTGCTTTCAAAAGTGACAATACTAATGGTCGCCCGTTGGTCGAAATTCGACCATAGTAAATTTGAATAACTTGTTGATAAGAACGACATCTTCATTTCTTAACACCAACTACTTTGTTTCCAAACTGTTTGTGCGCTATCTGTGATCTTTTATCGCTATCATCAATATATTTGTGTGTATCAAATGCATGGTAGTACGTGTAATGTTTTATTTTTTTGAATTAATACACTTTGTAAACATTATCATTAAAAAATATTAGCATTCTGCACTCCTCGTGCACATCGACTATAAGTGTGCCAAATTTCATACTCCTCCGTCAGCGCAATTTTCGTAAAAAGGGGTCCAAAGTTTTTACTTTACGTATTAATATATAGATCCTTATACCCATCTCCTGAAAGTCTACTAACCAAGTGAAATACTTTAAAAATAAAATAGTTACATTATCAAATTTAGGATAACAAAATGGACATATCGCCTCTGTGGTCTAGCGGTCCGGGTGTTGGACTTAACAGCATGAGGTCTCGGGTTCGATTTCGGGATTGGATTTTTCCAATTTTCTTTTCAATTTTCCAAAAAAAATGTTGGTCGGGATTGGATATGTGCCCGGTTGGCGATAGGCTTGCCACCTATCACATTGTGGGACTTAGTGTCTTCGGCTAGTCGTAGGTGCCCTGGTTGTGCCTCTGCCTACCTCTTCGGGGATATGGGCGTGAAGATACTTTTTTTTTACAGAGTTGACTACCAAAAACGAGGAACCGCAGTTGGTTTTTTACAATTAGCACAAACAAATACCATCTGTAATCAAAACGACTCGTTTTTGCATATAGGAACCGGTCATAAATGGACACCAACAAGGCCACTGGAACAGAAGAGATGTGCAACATTTTTCCAATTCAATTTTCATATTTACACCTCCATAAACATTTACTTAAATCTCAGTAATAATACTTTAGTTGTAGTCATTCTATGTCTAGCCCGAGCTATAATTAACTTGTCCATGCTATTGCGGTTGGAGCAAATCAGATAAATGTTTTATTTTCATTAAATTTACTCGTCTAGTATTTTCCATAGAGTAAAAATGTTATTTTGCATTTTTATATTTTATTTATCGAAAGTGATATCAATGCTAAACCGTCTCTCAAAAATTGGCGGGTCATTTAAATACAACCGTGTATAAAAATAATAAAAATCCCAGGACAAGTTACACAAATTGAAACTAGCCCCAAAGTCAGAAAATCATATGCTTGTGTTATGGGTGTTATGTCAACAATACTAACACAAGGGGACGTCCTCGTAATCAAGTCACGCCTTTTTGCCCGCCTCTACGTAAAACAGTACAAGGTGCAAATTCGCCAATAGCAAGATTCTGCAAAGTTGTTAATGAATATAGCGACTTTTTTGACATTCATTTTGACTCCTTCAACAAGATTCGGAAAACTTTATCACAAATTGTTGGTGACAAATGATGGTACTGCATTTTTCTATACGCTGTTATGTCTTGATACTATACTTCTTAATTGATAAGTTTTTGTTTGTATTCTATTTGTTACATTTTCGTTGCTTTATTCATGTTTTTTTAGAGTTAAGTTAGTGTAAGTTAGTTAAATTCTTTGGGTGGGTTGCTTTGTGATTAGTAATTTTAAGTTTTATAATCACACGGTGTTTACCTGTAAATGTTTAATACAATTAAGTAGCTTAAGTTATTATGCATGTTAAAATATATTTTATTATTGTACTTAAGCGTTGGTAAGCCATATAAATAAAATAAAAAATAAATAAATAAATACTTTAATTGATACTAGAATAAATTTAATAAACACCCAAATCCGGAAATGCAGACACCTAAATGTTCATCACACAAATGCAAGCCCCCGTCGGGAATCGAACCCGAGCCTCACGATTAGTCAATGGAGATAGGCGTATAGTATAAGCTAGCTCCTCGATCAAGGAGGCGATTGTAGATAAGGTTTACCATAAAAAAGCTTAAGATTAAGTACATAATGTGCATTTTATGTAAATTAATCTACACATGTAATGCCTTTAGACATTTGAACGAGTAAGAACTTAAGCTGCATAACGAAACTAGGTCTTACTTAAATAATTTATTTGTTTGAATTAATTAACAAGCCGTTCATATATTACTCTAAGCCTGTGCATATAACAATTTCTGAAGTAAATCCCTCTTAATATATCAAAAGCCAAAATGTACTTGGAAAATATAACATGAAAATTCTGTTGAATAATTTAATAGCAGCTGCAAAAGCCGAGTTCAGTTCCACTTGCATCTGCGAATCTTTCATTACTTCTTGTGAAGATTAATAAAGAACAATGCATAAGGTACTTCCTTTACATTATAAATTAGATTAAGTAAAATCGCCTCTGTAGTTTAACGGTCCGGCGTTGGACTTGACTTCGTGAGGTCCTGGGTCCGATCCCCGGGGAGTGGAAACAAAATAAAATAGAAAATATGTATTTCCTACAAAAATATAATTTCCTGTAATTTTCCTATAAAAATAATCGGTGCCCAGTTGACGACACGCTTGCCACCTATCACATCCTATTAATATTATAAATGCGAAAGTTTGTATGTATGGATGTATGGATGTATGGATGTTTGTTACTCTTTCTCGCAAAAACTACAAAGCCGATTACGATGAAATTTGGTATGAAGGTAGCTGAAGACCCAGAATAACATATAGGCTACTTTTTATCCCAGAGTTCCCGCGGGATTGGGACTTACGCGGGTGAAACCGCGGGGCGCAGCTAGTTTTGAATAAGTGTCTTCGGCTAGTCTTGGGTGCCCTGGTTGTGCCTCTGCTTGCCTTTTCGGGGATATGGGATATATTTTTTAAAAATAATATATTCGGGGATAATTTTTTTAAAGTAAAATACTACAGCACTCTATATTTTAATTCAATTTGATTTACATTTGACCGCTTTGTTAGTCTAGGGGTAGGTACACGTCTATCTACATCCAACAACCGCGAGGCTTAGGTTCGATTCCCAATGGCGGAAAGCATTTGTATGATGAACATTTAGATGTCTGCATTTCTAGTTCTGGGTATGTACTATTTTTTTTCTAGTATCACCTATTATTATTATTATCTTCTAGTATTATTGACTAACACCCGTAACACTAGCATATAATATGCACACATGGGTTAGATTCAATTTGTGTGATTCGTCCAGGTATATTTATTATTATTTCCAATGAATTACTGTTGTATTACGAGTAATAATATGTACTATTGGACTGTCACGATTTCTATTTAGTTATCTGCCTAGTATTCATTACTCCTTTTTATTATACGAACACACTGGTTTCAGAGGCTCTTGCCGATATCCTCGGATTAAACTCGGACTATTTTGTCATGTTATATCAACCTAGGTGTGCCCGAGTACTTACACCCATCCCCATTCGAGTTGTAAATCTATTTCGTCAGTCATTCTTTCTAGATGACCGAACCAACGGAGCATGCCTTTTTTCAGAAATCGTAACATTAGGCAATACACTATCCGTCTAAATAATAAACATGGACTAACGCAAGATTAAAATTAAGTTGATATTAAAGTCTCTATCACATTGTAATTAAAAATTATAATACCTTGATTAACAATGGAGTACTTTACTCGGCGTATATTGATAAGACGATATCTGTCTATACTACTAGGGACTTAGCATGAAGATGGTATGTATATGTATGTAAGTATGAAAAATATTTACAATATAAGCACTCTTACAAATACTGGTGCCTACAAATCCTGTATGTACATTTGTATGAATATCCCATTTTCCTCTATATATAAACAGCAAAACCGATTTTAAGAAATTTTAGCATAGAAATAAATAAATTAATTAATTAATTAATCGCCTCTGTGGTCTAGCTATTCAGTTGTTGGACTTGACTGTTTGATGTCAAGGGTTGGAATACCGGGTCGGAAAACTAAGAAAAAATTGGATATTTTTCAATTTTCTAATAAAAAAACGTTGCTCGGGATTGGATTGCGCCCGGTTTTCGATAGGCTTGCCACCCATCACATTGTGGGACTTAGTGTCTTCGGCTAGGCGTGGGTGCCCTGGTTGTGCCACTGCCTACCTCTTCGGGGATATGGGCGTGAAGATACTTTTTTTTAGAAATAAATTGGACCTTAAAGACAGATTTTGGTGAACATCTATCTCTATATCTAAAAAGTTTTTTTTTTTATATTATATATATCATGAATTATATATTTTTACATATTATTCATATATTATATATATTTTTAATGTTTAAGGGGGGTTTTGTTCAAAGACATATTAACCCCATCGCATCCGATCACACTTTTATCCCTCATATTACAATAAAAAAATGTAAAAACATAAAAATTAAATACTTAGTAATAATTATACTATATCTAAATGACACTGGTTAGCTAGTTGACAAAAAGTGTTTGCCAATATATTTAAAGATATTAAGCAGAATTTTAAACTAATTTACGTATTTAGTTACCTACCTTAGTTACCACGGGCACAACATATCACTACATAGTATAAAACAAAGTCGCTTTCTCCCTTTGTCCCTTTGTATGCTTAAATCTTTAAAACTACAAAACGGATTTTGATGCCGTATTCTTTAATAGATAACGTGATTGAATTGGAAGATTTATATGTATGTTTCATACCCGTGCAAAGCCGGGGCGGGCCGCTAGTTATATTATAAAATACCTTATATATTGATATTTAATTTAAATATGGTATTGTGATTATAATACTAAGATATTCATCAAGTATCAAATATTCCATGAATATTTTGTGGGGCTATGACTGATGTGAATTCCAATGCTCTTCTCAACATTTTCTGTTTTAATAACATTTTATGTTGGATGCCTTGGATACATGAGTTTGTTAGGTATTTCTATGTATTATATGGACCGCCTCGTTGATCGAGGAGCTAGCGTATACTATACGCCTAACTACACCGACTAACCGCAAGGCTCGGGTTCGATTCCCGACGGGGGCAGGCATTTGTGTGATGAACATTTAGATGTCTGCATTTCTGGGTCTGGGTGTTTATTAAATTTATTCTAGTATCTATTTAAGTATTTCTATGTACCTTTTAGTATCGTTGACTAACATCCATAACACAAGCATATAATTTGCTTACTTTGGGGTTAGATTCAATTTGTGTAAGTTATCCAGGGATATTTATTTATTTATTTATATCATTATTAAACAAGATTATAGTATAATAAATTTTAATATCTCGTTGATAAGAACGCCATCTTTATTTCTCAAGACCAACTACTTTGTGTCCAAACTTTTTAGTGCGCCATCTGTTATCTTTTATAATTATCATCAATATATTTGTGTTTGTGTGTGTCAAATGCATGGTAGTGTGGATAATGTTTTATTTATTTAGTTAATGTACTTTATAAGCATTATTGTTGAAAAATATTAGCGTTATTTACTTCACCTACACATAAACTATTAGTGCGCCAAATTTTATGCTCCTGCGTCAGCGCAATTTTCGTAAAGAGGGGTCCAATGTTTTGGCATCACGTATTAATTTACATATTATACATGGTTACAGAAGTTATTTATTTTGAAGTTACAGCAGCACTACTGTGAGTGTTTAAATTGATTTACTTTTCAAACGGGTCTAAGATTCAACGACCTAAATATATGGTGTTAATTAAAGAAGTATATAAAATAAGAATCGTCTTAACAGTCTATCGCAGCTATAAACAAAAAACTTATAACTTCTATCTTACTTTCTCCCCGCAGTGTCTATTTTTGAACCTCTTCCAGCCTGCCTACTTCTTTAGTGTCATCACCTGATGACAGGGACCTGATGAAAAAAAAAGGGACATGGCTCATGGATGATAATAAAAAAGCTACGGTATTATGTTTCGTAATATTTGCAGTTGATTGATAGCATATCTAAAATCGTCTCTGTGATCTAGCGGTTCAGTTGTTGGACTTCACTGCACGAGGTCCCGGGTTCGAATCCCGGTTCGGGCAATAAAAAGAAAATTGGGTTTTTCCAATTTTCTAATAAAAAAATGCTGCTCGGGATCGGAAACGTGCCAGGTTGGCGATAACTTTGCCATCTATCACACTGGGAATTAGTGTCTTCGGATAGTCATGGGTGCCCTGGTTGTGCCTCTGCCTTTACGGGGATATGGGCGTAAAGATGCTTTTTGAAGATGCATATCAAAAAGAGAGGCGTTGTAAGTTAGATGGGTGTTTGTGTATGTCTGTGGCATCATAACTTTTGAAGGGATGGACCTTCTTGGCTCGGGTTGAATTTGAATGGCTAATATATTTTTAGGCTCTCAGTTTTTACATCACCGCATTTTGTAGGCGGCCCTGTACGGGTCTGCTTAGTTAGACATTTAAATGAATTGGACAGTTCCTACAACTTTATCAACAAGTGCTGTTTCCGAATGACTTCTGTTAAAAAAGTTCTGGTTACTGGGTGGATTGATCAGAGGAGTATTAACTTACCGCTCGGCGGTAAGCGTCGCTCCGATAAAAGATCTTCGTTATCGAAACCTTCGTTGGAAGGGACTTCCATGTTAGGTATATAGTTAGGTACATGTACTCAATCACTATATAATAATTCAAAATAAGCCATGTAAAATAGATTTTATATATTAGTATTAATTAAGCTGTGTATGCATAGCTGGTGTAGGATTTCACCAACAGATTAGTATAAAATCGATACCATCGGTAAAAGGTTTTATTTGTCGTCAATGAATAATAAATTAAACTAGCAGTTTATTAAGTTTGTTTGGAGAAACACGAACTAAGTAATAAACTGTACCTATATCCCCGAAGTGGTAGGCAGAGGCACAATCAGGGCACCCTCGATTAGCCGAAGATACTTAGTCCCACAATGTGATAAGCGTCAAGCCTATCATTAACCGGGCACATATCCAATCCCGAGCAACATTTTTTTATCAGACAATTGGAAAAACCCAATTTTTTTGTTGCCTGACCTGGGATTCAAAAATGGGACCACATGCACTCGAGTACTACAACTGAACCGCTACACCACAGAGCTGACTTATAATCCTTTAATTTAATACGATTTTAAATGGTAAGCATCTGCAGTGGGTAGATTCAGTAAATTAGTGAGAAAAAATGGTTTCACATATTTCTAAAGAAAAACTTCATACGTACAGTGAAATAGGTATGTCTTAAACACATACCAATATTACGTGTATTCGTAACGATGTTAAATAAATTAAAAAAGTCAGCTAAGTCGAACCATTAATTTTTTTTTCTTTCTTTAGGTTTTGGCATTCATGTTAGTATTTTGCGTATTTTGCCATTAGTCAAGTAGACATTTGCATCGAATTTACCAAAATTACGATTCAATTATATAATTAGTCATAAGTCGTCTGAAAGTCATGTCAGGGTCTTAGGTAAAACGGTGGCCTCATTACTCACGCTCATATAGTGAGATTTAGCGGCAACGAGGAAATACACGATACGCTAATTTCTTTATTATTATTTCATTTGTGCACTTTCACTGAACAAAATTGTACAAAATGTCACCAAAATTGACTAATTTCACTCAATATAAACACGAAATTCAATCATTATGAAAAAACTTCGACGATCTTTTCTCTCGATGGCGCCAAAACTCCCGACATTAAATTCATTGATTTATCAAATTGACGTACAAAATTTCAGTCCAGTAATAAAGTTTTGAGAACCTTACACTGGTGAGGCTTTAACGATAGTTCATATTCGTGTAAAGTGCACGTTCAATAAAAAGATAAAACGACGTCAGTGGAAAGTGTGATTTGTATTTGCTGTGTTCCGTTTTTCCCCGAGCTGGATACACGACTCGACAGCGCTACTAAAACTAACGAACCATTCGTCGCCAACTCATTCGAAATAAACTGTAATCTTGTTCATTTGCGATAAAGGTAGTTCACTTCTTTATTAGAGGTCATGAAAACTGTTTTTTTATATTAGAAGGCAAACAAACAGACGGATTTCCTGGTGGTAAGAAATTCATGCCGCCTAAAAACACCAAAGGTAGTGATGGTGCGTTGCCAACCAGAGGCCGGGATGTTAGGCCTCGCATAAAAGTAAGTTTACCGGCTACCTTACCCTCCGAACCGGAACACGTCATGACGTTATGGCGGCAGGAACAGGTAAGGCGGTGGTACCAATCCGGATGAGTCGCTGCAAAACTCTACTACCTAGTCAGATGTCACGGTGTTAGTGACGGTAAGCCCATACTCTCCTTTTACGAGCTGCCTGGCAGTAAGGCAGATGGTCTATTCTGTAAAAGAGCCCGGACCGACACGGGGAAAAATAATGAAGCTCGATTTTATTTTTGTTTGTTTTAATAGAAAACGTCACGTAAGCTTTGTGGCCACGGTAATGAAAAGTAATGAATATGAGAGATGTTACAACAACGTCAGTGTGTTATTTGTATTTGCTGTATTTTGATTTCCACGAACAGACACACAACATGGCTACCAGGTCTAACGATATAATTTTGTTTCACTTTGTATAAAGTTATATTGGAAAAATACAAGTACATTCATACATTCTATCGGTTTCTTTAAGCGTTTGCTAAAAAGTTATTTTCTGCCCTCCGGATACAACAAGTAACAACTTTCTTCCCGTTGCGATTAAGAAAGTAGCCACTCTGTGGCTCAGTCGGGCAGAAAAAATATCATACACACCTCGGGCAGTAAAAGAAAACTTCATATACATTTAAATGTTTGTGTCTATGATCTTAGAGTTTTCATATTTTTATACAGAATTTAGTTTATTCAAACTCACAATCAACAAAACCTAATCAGAATTGCCTAACCGCCATGTCAATCATTTTCTGTTACCTACAGATTGTACATCTTTAAATTCACTTTATTGTAACATATATTTATAATGTTATAAAAAAAAGTATCTTCACGCCCATATCCCCGAAGAGGTAGGCAGAGGCACAACCAGGGCACCCACGACCAAAAGAATCAGAATCAGAATCAGAATAATCTTTATTCACATGAACCATACAAGTGGTATTTGTGCGCGTCGACATTTTTTAAACTACCACCGGATCGGAATCGCGGCCTCACACTGAGAAGATCCGGCGAAAGAAACTCAGCGGGCTTGTCTTTTTTTCAATAATAATATTTACAATATAATCTAGATTAAAATTACTAATTACAATCTGATTTTAACTTAAGTAAAAGGTACAAAAAATTACATTACAAATTGCAGTGGGAGATTGAAACCTCTATTCCCAAGCATGTTCATCTTCCAAATACTCTGCGACTGTATAATAGCCTTTTTGACATAATTTTGCTTTGATACATTTTTTAAACTTATTTATAGGTAGATCTCTAATACCAATGGGCAGCTTATTGTAGAAAAGTATACATTGACCCAAAAAGGATTTACTAATTTTACGGAGACGAGTTTTGTACGCGGTTAGATTATTTTTATTCCTCGTATTAATATCGTGAACATCACATTGTTTTGTAAACAAACATAGATTTTTTTTAACATACATTAAGTTTTCATAAATGTATTGGGAACTGAAGGTTAAAATATTTATTTCTTTGAATTTTTCTCGGAGGGAATCCCTTACTTTAAGATTATAAATAGCTCTAATAGCTCTTTTCTGTAATACAAATATAGTATTTATATCTGCAGAATTTCCCCAAAGAAGTATCCCATAAGACATTAAACTATGAAAATAGCTAAAATATACTATTCGGGCCGTTTCAACATCGGTTAATGTTCTTATTTTTTTAACTGCAAATGCTGCTGAACTAAGCCTATTTGACAGTTTCTCAATATGAGGGCCCCATTGTAATTTATTATCAATTGTGATGCCTAAAAAGAAGTGGATTCAACCAGATCCAGATTAGATCCATTTAGTTGTACATTGGAATCTACTAGCCTAACATTGGGCATTGAAAATCTTATACATTTCGTCTTATTACCATTTAAAAGAAGATTGTTAACCGTTAACCAATGTACAACTTTGGATATCGCATTGTTCACTTCGTCATACTTACCCAATTGCCTTTTCACTTTAAATATAAGTGAAGTGTCATCCGCGAACAAAACAATATCGTGGGTATCCCTTATGTAATAAGGTAAGCCAATAATGTTATACCACTCGTTTACATATATTTTTTTAACATCGCATGTTGTATTTGCTGTATTTGTTTATGTATGTTTTCTTGACAATGCTAGGAGCATTACTTAGTAAGTTCATTATATATTAATTATCCGCTTCATCGTAACATTACCTGGTAGAGCACGCTCCTTAATTATATAAAGCTGCCTTTGTGTACCGTGAGATAAACATTTTAGTATAAATGTTTATTTTACACGCGATAGTTACTACCGTTGTAATTGTTGATAAACAATAAAAATTAAACATTATGTCATAATAATGATAAAAATAGTTGAAAAAATAAAATCATAAATGTTTAAACACTACAAATGCAAATATTTTCAGTTAATTGCATCATGGCAAGCTGCCTGAAAACCCCAAAAAAAAAATATTTTTCAACAAAAGTTTACATCTACGCAAGCCATTGTATATGGCTGAATGCCAAATGAGTTTTTCCATATAGGTGCCTCTCATAAAAAGGTAGATAGACAACGACGGCTTTACATTGTAATGATTATCTATAGAAATAAATACAGCTTGGTGTAGGCTCAGTATTGGAAATATACAGTATAGTTATTATCGAAAATATAAAACTATTGTGTTTCATTTCACGCCCATATCCCCGAAGATGTAGACAGAGACACAATCAAGGCACCCACGTCTAGCCGAAGACACTAAATCCCACAATGTGATAGGTGCCAAGCCTATCTCTAATCAGACACATATCCAATCTCGAGCAACGTTATTTTTATTAGAAACTTGAAAATATAAACTTTCTAATCATTTTTTGGTTGCCCGACCCGGGAATAGAACTCGGGACCTCAAGAAGTTAAGTCCGACGCCGGACCGCTAGACCACATAGGCAATTAATGTCAATTCAATTCAAAATTCGTCGGTAGTGAAAGAGAGCTTTCATACACAATACACTAAGTAAAGAGTAGATAATATTAACAAGTGAGCTGAAAAACATCTAGATCTGCTGTAAATATATGAGTTAAAATATTTCAGTTACACCAAAAAAATCTAGGACAAAGACATCAAAGATATTAATTATTGTAAATTTCCTATCTTAAAGGGGGGATACGAAAGTTACCCGCTATGCTATTCTTCAAGCAAAAAAAAGACAATTTCCAGCACTGACATTATGGTGACAGAATAAGGTGATACCAATCAGGTTGTATTCTTAAAAACTCTAACAACTAAAGTGAGTGTACTGGTTGAAAAATCCCGCATACTAATGTATAATCTTTATACATTAGATATTAAAAATCTTATTTTCACAAATGATCACAAACATCGCATATAATCTTGGGTCCATTTATGAGGACGTGGAGCAATAAAAAAGGAAAATAAAACCCTTCTGCAGCCCCGGCTTCGTGAGGCACCTTCATTTTCATTAGTATTTTTTAGAGCGTTCGAAGTCAAGATCTATTTTTCTTTTTACCGTAAAAGCCTGCGTTTTTGTTTTTACCGTTTCTAACTTAAATCGTCGATGATTTCGCAAAGATCAAAATTCCAATCCATCCATTCCATTCCATCCATTCAAAGCATAAAATGCTTTTGATTTCTGTCCATTCGTATTCACTACATTGATGTAGCTTGAATATTAAAAATATTTGAACACACATTTTATTAAAAGGAATGGTTACAACCCAGAGCGATATACATAATATCATGAACTATCTGGCTAACGACACTGAAATATCGGGGTCAATAATATTTTACATTAAAAACAGTTGGAAGTGAATTATGTCGTTTTTATCTTTTCTCACAAATAAACTCGCGCACTAAGGGTTCGTACTATCATCTATCTATTAAAAATTACGTTTGTTGTATAGGAGCCCCCCTTTAATACTTCCTTATTGTCACAAAGGTGTTTAAAGTCGAAAAGTATCTATGATATAGACTTTAACTCAAGATTTTAAAAAAGGAAAAATGGTCTTGGTAATTCAGACATAACAATAAAATAAATAAATAAAATTGATTTACTTTCAGGTGACATAGACCCATAAAAATATTCATTAAAATTTCATACAAGGTGATAAATAAATACATAACATAATGATTCAAATCGATTTGTTTAACATAATATATAACACAATAACTGATTTTAAAATGTCAAACAATTAATACAATATCAAAATAAATAAATTAATTTAAAACAGAATTCAAATAAAAAGAAACTAGATCAGTAAAAAATGTGTTTGTACATACGTATCTTCACGCCAGGGTCCAGGATAAAGTATCCCACTCTTTCTCGGATCTTACTGCGATTAGCAATCATTTCATCGGTTGAATCGGGATTCTATATGTGCCCGACTGGGGATAGGTTTGCCATCTCTTACAACGTAGCATTTAGTGTCTTAGGCCAGTCGTGTGCCCTGATTGAACCTCTGCGCACATCTTCGGGGATACGCACGTGAAAACCTTCTTTAGTTACAAAGAAGATATTTAATTATAATTAAATAACAATCAACAAAATTAAGTAAAGTTTAATATAATTTCCATTGTAAATCACTAATGGCGATAAATACTACTAACTTATTAAATAAATATTTATATATATATGGGGTTATGGGTTACGGTTACTAGAGTTACGGGTGTTAGACAACGTTAGTAATAGGTACATAGAAATGCTTAAATAAAATAATACCACAATTAATTTGACAAACACCTAGACTCAAAAATTCGAACATCTAAACGTTAATAACACAAATGCATGCCCTCATCAGGAACCGAACCCTAGTCGTTAGAGCTAAGTGTTTACGCTAGCCCTTCGACCAACTAGGCGGTCATAAAAGTTTTAATACGGAGAAAAAATCAGAAATAACAATTTTTAATAGATAAAATGTATCCACAGTTATTTGAATATGTCCACAACAATATTACAGGTTTCCTTTTATTTAAAAGAAACACAATAGAAAACATGTGGGTTTCAAAAGTTGAACTAATTTAGTATGTGGAACAATAACATGTTCTAGCTTCATTTCTATATAACAAAAGAATGTAGCTCCATAGACGTGGTGGGTGTTGGCGTTAAAATATCTAGTCTACAACGTAGGTTATTACAATGATAAAGTTCCTACTCCGCATTTGTTTGCACAAAACTGAGAGAAAGACAAACATCACGATAATCTGACAGCTAGAATTGTTGGACTACAACATTTTCATTTACAATCGTGGTGTGAACTCGTTTTGATGCAGATAGATTTGAGCATTCACTTATAATGAGCAATGTTACATCACAGAAAAATAATGACAACATTTTAGCGAGCATTTTATCGAGCGTTCTGGCGAGCATTCTAGCGAGCATTGCTTCGAGCTTTTTGCCGAGCCAAGCTTCGATCATCGTTCCACGTCCCAACGTTCTGAGACATCCCTGCCCGCACCCCTGTTGCTCTATTTTTTTTTCACGTAATAAGAATCACCAATGAATATAAATGCAGCACACGCGACCCTCGACTCTGACATCATCGCAAAGAATGATTTTTAACGAGCATCGACTAAAGCGTTCACTAGAATGCTTATGATAATGTTCATGGCAATGTTTGGCTCTATGGTTGGCTTGGCTCGTTATTCAGTTCGACAAACATAAAAACGGCGAATGCTCGGTGTTCTGTTACAAGTGAATGCTCAAGTCTATCAGCACCTTTAGACAAATGAATTGGACAAAAAGCGACAAGCACCCTTTTCAACTTTTCCTGAAACTTTGATAGTAAATAAAACGAGGTCACTGAAAAGTTTGACGCTTAATCTTTGATCATTTCTAAGCCGCGGCATTTAAAGGCTATGGTAATTCTATTAAATATATTACTTTAGTTTAAGCAACTAATAATATTCTGTTTATGGTGTCTTAGTTTACTATATTTATGAGTAACTATGTCTTACTTAAGTCGTAGTTAAACTTTATTAACACTGACGCTTAATCTTTGTTCACTTAAGCCTCGGCATTTTCAAGATACGGCTAATAATACTATTAAATACATTAAGCCCGGAATCTGCAGTGTAATAACTTTTTATTCAAAGTAAATATAAATTGATATGATTTTTGAAAGTCATGACAAATTAAATATACCTCTTTCTATTTTTTAGGACCTAAATAAGTCTAGTTATCGATATATTGTATGCCATTATTTAAAATTGTTGACTTAATTTATTATCACGCCCACGTGGATTACTTGACATTTTATTACTTACTACTTTTGGTAGTATACTGGAACTTAGAATATGATTTTTAAAGTAAAAACTTCTTAAGTGGTGTAGCACCCTTTTTGGGATGGCTAAAAACTTCTAAACTCTCGTCAGGACACGTAATCTGATCGAAAATTCGTAAGACAGCGCAGGGCGCTTGCGCGAATGTTCGTTTTGTCATGTACAAACACAATACAACAAGTACGTACACAAGTACGGTAGCGCAATAAATGAATATTGTATTCTACCACATAAATTATAGTAATTTCATACTGATAATTAAAGCAATTCGTACACAATTATTCCCTAACCATTCCAAAATATTAGAAATGCACAACGTTAGTATTGAAGTTTCCACTTTTGCCCGCTTTCACACTAGGTTCAAATAAAGTTAATTAAAAGTTTTATTTATATTAAATACACAATAAAAAACGCCATATTTGTTACTTTTTTGTTAAGATACATAGGCAACATATCAGAAAAATAAACACAAACACAACAATTTCATCTTTTTTTTTTTAATTATGAACAATATAATTAATTTTGTCAAATCGAAATATTTTCAAACACAACCAGACAATTCATTTTTGAAGTGGCAGGTTTAACTATTGCTGCCCTATACGTTCATAAATCAACCATTTATTTTAATACCAGGTACATTTTTAAACGAGTAATTTATCCTTTCTGTCTCTGGTACTTGCACCGGGGGAATCAACTTGCTGAAAATGTCGCAACTTTTAATACTGAACGGGGAACTTTTAATAAAATAAAACTGTTACAGCGGTACAAAATAAAAATATGTATACGTACATAGTTTACTGAGAGTCAGGTTAAAATAAATTAATGAAAATAATCTATTTATTCTATTCTATTATTATGTTCCAAAATATTCTATATTCTATGCTATTCTATTACAAAAAGAGGCTTACATATGAATGCGACGAAAACCAAAGTAAAGGTATTTGAAAGAGATGTAGCCAGAACAGATGTACGAGTTTTAGTTGATGATGAAGTGCTGGATCAAGTGAACAAAAATGTATATATTGGTCGTGCTTTCAGCAGGGATGAAAGGTACACAGTGGATGAAGAAGGAAGAGTGTATGCAGGAAATATTGTGAATGAAGCGCTGGGTAAATTAAAAAAAAGTCAAATTATGTAAATGGAAAAGCAATTTGTTTTGATTATTCAAACATGGTGGAGACGAAATTACGAAAGCTAGTTTTTTTATCTCTTTTCCAGTACTAAAAAAAAATAGCCGTTGCCAAATAAAATATACGCAAACCTTCAGTTTAATAATATTCGTTGTATGATGTTATCCAACTTTTAGGGAAACTAAATCTGCTTAGAATTTCAGATCAGGTACCGGAACATATGGTAAAAATGTTGTTTTCGATTCAAGTAGAAACGTATTGAAATCACTTGTGCAGCTTTGTGCGAACCGACGATGATCGGACAGTTTCTGTGTAAACAGAATATTCTACTCGTGTTTCTCATAACATAAAAGCTATTAGCTACGGTAACATTTTAATTCTATATTTCGTATACTAAAAATTCTTTAGATGGAAGAAATTTATTTTGAACAAATAAATTTAATATGTGAATCTTAAGTATTGTGTTAGTTGTTGGAATCAAAAAAAGGATGTATGGAAGATACACCTAAATAAAAATTGCGACGGTTTTCTAAGACGCTCTAGAACTTCAAATCTATATATTAATATGTAATGCCAAAACTTTGGACCCCTTTTTACTTTTTACTGCGCGGACGCAGGAGCATAAAATTTGGCACACTTATAGTATAAGTGTAGGAGAAGAGCAAAACGCTAATATTTTTCAATTATATTGCTTAAATAGCACAATAAATAAAATATTAATCAGTAAATAAATATTACTATGCATTTAGCACACACAAACAAATATATTTTGATAACGATAAAAGATCACAGATGGTGCAATAAAAAGTTTGGAAACAAGACCAACTGTCTTGCGAAATGAAGACAGCGTTCTTATCAACAAGATATTAAATTTATAATGGTCGAATTTCGACCAACAGGCGACACTAGCATTTTCTAATATTCTTGTACGTATCGCGCACCAAAGGAAACTTAATGGACCAATTTTGATCGAGTTTCCAAAGTAATAATATTTGATCAAAATCAGTCAAATTAGGACATGTCTTTTTGATATTCGATTAAAGAGAATTTGTAGTAGTTTGACTCCATCGGAATAATGACGTGGAAGCTATCTAGTCTTCCACTATAAATTATTGACTTACAAACTTCTGAATGCGACAACGACCAGCACTAACATTATAGCGACAGACATATCTAAAGTAACGGATACCATTCCGGGTAAATTGTCTCAAAACTATATCACCTAGTTAGAAGTCACGATGTAAAAAAAAAAGTAACTTCAAGCCTGTATCCCCAAAGCGGTAGGCACAGGTACAATTAGGATATACATGATTAGCCGAAAGTTTGATAGGAGACAAATTCATCGGCAACCGGGCCTTCATGCAATGCCGGGCAACATTTAATTAAAAATTAAAAGACGTTTTGAGTTGCCTAAGCCTGGAATCAAAACCGAGACCTTCGGTTTTCACAGCCAGTACCAGACCACTAGACCACAGGCGAACAAATTCTTTATAAGGTAAGTAGGTTTATTCACAACCTAACCGAAATAAAACGATTTATTAAAAACGAAAAAGGCCTTAGGTCCAGTGCAAATCAAGGGATCGATGAGGACCTATGAAATAACATATTTTTTCACGTGTTCCTCGGGGAAATAAGAGTTAAACATGACATATGCTACCACAACGGACACTTTGTTTTGGAACAAATACAACAAGATATACAACAATAGTTTCAACAGTTTGATTACCTCTCTAGCGCTGCAGTAGACATACTACATGTCCATTTTTTTCATAGAACAATAAAGGGGATCTCCATTAACCCACGAATAGCCGAAACACATACCCAGGCCTTTTGCAGTTGTGTTGCTTTTTTCTTGTATAGCACCCAGTGTTTTTATGTATAAGTGTTTGTCACTGTTGTAATACGGTGTAGAAGAAACGGGTCTCCTGGACTGAACTCTTAGCTTCAGGTTTGCAGCGCTCTTTTAATTTATAGGAGACTAATTTAGACAATTGTATGGGAGACTAGCTGCCCGCCTCGGCTTTGCACGGTTATGAAATATACATACGAGAATTTAAACCTTTCTCTTCAATCACTTTATTTATTGAAAAAAACCGTATCAAAATTCATTGCGTAGTTTTAAAGATTTAAGCGTACGAAGGGACATAGGGATAGAAAAACAACTTTGTTTTATACTATGTAGTGATAACTTGGCTGAAATCGATATTTAAATCAAAATAAAGATTTTTTGACTGGAAGTCAAAAACATAATCACTTTATTTTGATTTCATCGCAATTAAATCATTTTAAATGCATAAATGCAATGCGAATTTCATTGCTTCATCCACTTTTACTTTATCTTCATTATCATCATCATGGATGATTTCTTTAATATATTGATAAAAATAACATGTAGTTCAAGTATAAATAGTTTAAAACGTCTCCTACTCTCACTTTAACATGTTATAGTATTACTACATATTTTTCTGTTTAAAACAAAGTCGCTTCCTCTGTCTTTATGTCCCTTTGTATGGTTGATCTTTAAAACTACGCAACGGTTTTTGATACGGTTTTTTTATTAGATAAAGTGATTAAAGAGGAAGGTATATATGTATATTTCACAACCGTGCGAAGCCAGGGCAGGCCGGTAGTTTTTCAAATAAAATACTTAGCAATACTAAAATTAAAAATGTTGTCCATTTGATTAAAATCGCATCAAAGTTAAATCCGTTTAAAAGTTATAATGCCACAGACAGACACGTTAAACTTTAAATACGCCTCTTTTTCCTTCGAGGGCTACAAAAGACACCGTAGCCCATAGATGTCCATTGCCATAGGCGTTATCGGTTGACAATTGTCTTATAACCGAGTTCTCACGCTACACCTGTTAGACTACAACCTACCCTTTCAAAGTAAGACACATAGGGAAAACCCATATTCCCACATTTAGTATGAAATAATATTTAAACGTTAAATTCCACAAAGCTAACTCGTTAAATTAATTAAATCAGTTCCGTCCAAGTCTGTAATAGTGAAGTTAATTAGCCAACTACCTTGGAAAGCAATTAATAATTCCTTCTTTGTGTTTACCCTCAGAATATATACGATAATTTTGGGTGGTACGGCCACTTGTGGAAAATAAGAGTATGGAATAGTCAAATATAAGAATATTGCAGTAATATTCACCGACTTCAAAAAGGAGAAGTGTCTAAATCGACTTTACGCTATGAGATTTTATTTGAAAGGGCGTTAATCCGTAGCTCTCAAGTCTAAATCTAATGACGAGATACCAGAAAAATCATGGTGAATACACATTTTTTATGTACTTCGATGACATAATATCGAAATCGAATTGGATTTTTTTTGCAATTTTATCTACTATATTTAAATAATAAAACTTATAATTAGTAAACAACAAACAGCTAATTCTCCAACCTGTAGTTATAAAATAAAGAGCTTTATTTAATGTGGGAATGTAACAACTCCATCGCCTGTTATTAATTGTATTAATTACATTTGCTGAGTAACTATACAGGTACAGGTAGAGTCACCATAACGTAAGCGCTTACCAATAACGTGTGCCGGCTTGTAGGAAAGGCCAGTCAGTGGACTTACACCATTTCCATCTTTGGTGTGTATGTGCTATATCATGTTTTTCTTAACAGGCCGTTTGCTTGTTTGTCTTCCAATACCGTAAAACATTAAAAATGGTTGTGAGAGTTACACTGTTTTTTTTGTAGGACTTACATTTGTTCCGTGTCGGTCCGGGCTCCTTTGCAGAATAGACCATCTGCCTTCTTGTGCCTGGTAGCTCGTAAAAGGCGATTTAACTTAAAAAGTAAGTATTTTTACGTTCAAAAACCAAAAAGTTAGGTAGAGCAACTACTAGAACAGTTACTATTAGCCATAGGTACTATCCCCATAATAAATATAAATGGCATATCTATCGCAAACCGAGAACTTGTCTAATTTTTACTTACATTAGTTTTACCTGACCAGGGAATCAAAGCTGGGGCCTCATGTATTCAATGTCTTCACCGGACCACTAGCCCACAAAACTTTTTGCTTGAGTTACCGTTTTAAAATGTATCAATTATTTTTAAAGTTCTTCCAAAATAGGAGTTAAAATTTTAAGACAGTGTTCAGTACATCTTGATACAGATATTCACAAAAGAAATCTTGGTTTCACATTTTGTCATTTTTTCAAGTTACTGAGTAAAAACCTTAAATTATTACTTTTTTGCCATCAAATGAGATATGATGACAAATATACCATACCATACCGTAATAGAAAACTAAGGGCCACTTGCACGTTTCTGGGTTAACTTTAACAATGAGCTGTTAAATATAAGGCGATTTAACCCTGTTTAGAAGCTAACTCAGAGTTAAGTACTTAACCCAGGAACGTGCAAGTGACCCTAAAAGTCATTTAAGATACATAAAAATGTATTCACGCCCATATCCCTGAAAAGGTAGGCAGAGGCACAACCAGGACATCCACGACTAGCCGAGGACACTAAGTCCCACAATATAACAGGTTGCAAGCCTGTCGCCAACCGGGCACATATCCAATCCCGAGCAACATTTTTGTTATTATAAAATTGGAAAAACCAAATTTTCTTTTTGTTGCCCGAGCAGGGATTCGAACCCGGGACCTTATGCAGCCATGTCCAACACCTGAACCGCTAGACCACAGAGTCGACATATGATGTGGATATCTTTTATTACATGTATCTATTGTCTAAAAATTTTAACACCTATTTTGAAAGGAATATTTTATGCGTAACAGTGCATACATAACTTTACGAAAGCAGATTATTTGGTTGCAGCGAACGTCCACCCAATTCTCAGTTATATACGATATTACACAATCCACGTTGATACATACGCCTGCGTCGCCTTTGTGAATTATGGTTAGCATGTTCAACTAGCCAAATCGGGTATCAGGAACCAAAGTGACTATAACGCGCTGTTATGATTTCTACATGAATCCACTGCTTTGTACCGCCGTTCTGGGACTTAGTCTAAAAGCAGTCTGTGTCTCCACAACTTTATTATGCTTGCTATTAGGTCGATTATTACACATACATACACATGTTTTTTGTAGTACACACTTGTACTTATCCATCATACATTTTATTTAATAAGTACTTTTTGTTACTCTATAGCCAACCGGTTTCATTTTTTACAGCATCATCAGGGCTTTGAAACTAAAGATAAAAAAGGACTGTTTTAATTTAACGTTCAATACTTATTTGATTTGATGTTACTGACGTTGGATGTTACAAGTGTTTACTACAAAAAAACGCGTGTATACAATGGAATTCCACCAAGTGCCGACGATAGCAAGTATAGATTCTATTACACCGACATATTGAATTAATCAAATAATATTACTGTTATGAGCTATAAAGGATCTTAATACTTGTAACATTATATATGACACGTCACATAGGTGCTATACACCTTACCACAAAAAAATAAACGTTTTTTTTATTCCAATTTTGAATTTTTCAATTCTAAAATTGAATTTCAACCAATAACATGCTACAAGTAGATGACGTGGTACATGCTATTAATTAAGAATGCAATTTTAGACAGTGTTTTGTAAAACGTGTGTTCAACGAGTGTTTATTTTTTTTGAGTACGACGGCGTATATCTATCTTTTAAGTCTTACTAAAAGTTATTTTATATCACAAGACTTGTGAAAGCAATGTGGAAGTCTAAATCGGGAGTTAAATATTAAAAGTGTTTTCTTTCTATTAGGTTTCTTCTTTAAATTCACTGCATTATTTTCAAAATAAAAATAATTCTGGGTTAGTTTTGAAGTAGAGACTTTCAGAACAAACATTGTTGAATAGAAAGTCGTTTCAGCACAAAAAATGCTAAAATTGGAATATTTTTTCTTCCAGATATAGAATGAAATATTATATTGGGGATCCAACGTTACAAAAGGAGCTTTACTACGAAGCAATAATAAAAGGGTCTTTGTTATTTTATTTCAACTTTATGTTGATTCGTTAAATTTTAATGAAACTCCATAAATTTACAAATTTGAGAGTTCTCGAGGTATTTTGTAGAAAATAATAAAGTTTTAATGCAGCTCGTAACACAAGGTAGCGTGACCGACTCGGGTGGCAAAAGGTCGTAAGTTCAACTTCATTATTAATCTTCTTAAGATCTTAACTTTGTTTTAGTAGAACTGTGAAAACACCCAATGATACGAAAGCATGCAATAATTTTATATTTCTTCGTGTTATAAATGTATAAATACAAATATATCACTATTAATCCGATCACAAAGTGTTGTGATATAAATAGACATATTTAATTTAATATAACAAGTAAAACTTTTTTTGAATGAGTAAAAACTTCTAAACTCGCGTCAGATCGTCTTACGTTCCATAAGACGGCGTACTGCGCATAGGACGGCGCGAGATCTAAAATAAAACGTAGATTCATTGCTGTTTTTGTATTGCTTAAATATTTCCGAAGAGTATAGGATTCGCAATGGATAATACGCCGCAATATACCTACAATGGTAGGTGGTATGGTTGTGAGAATGTAATGACATTCTCACAAAACATGATAGCAGATACGTATAATATCAACAGACATTGCTCTATTTATTCCATCTTGAAAACAAGATTTATGTGTAGACGAGCATTGTTCGTTGTACAGATAAAGTGCTAGTGCTAGTTGTTTTAAGTTAGACAAAAGATCTAATCTCTGGTTATAAAAAAAAGTATCTTCAAGTCCATATTCCCGAAGAGGTAGGCAGAGGCACAACCACTGTACCCACGACTAGCCGAAGACATTTAGTCTCACAGTGTGGTAGGTTGCAACTTGCAAGCCTATCGCCAACTGGGCACATATCCAATCTCAAGCAACATTTTTCTAATAGAAAATTGGAAAAAACATATTTTCTTTTTTGTTGCCCGATCCGGGAATCGAACCCGGGACCTCATGTAGTCAAGTCCAACACCTGGACCGCAGGACCACATAAGTTAACTTAATGTTACTTAAATCTTAATTTGTGTTTATGGTTTCACAATCTATTTCCTTTCTATCTGAAAAAAATATGATTAAAATTTACTTGTTATGCGCAGAGTAATCGCGTAATTAGAATCCAAAAAAAAGATACAGTCGAATTAACCACCTTCCTTTTTGAGTCAGATAAAAATAAAAAGAAGCATCATTCCAAGCAATGTGTAGTTACTAGTATCCTCAAAGAAACGGAACAGTAAAGCTCCTTTAACTTTCCCCGCAAGTATGTTTAAGAGATGTATAAGATTGTTCTAGTTCCGAAGTTAAGATCGCGTGAGTGTGGCAGGCCCGGGCGCGCCTTCAATGGTTAATGAACCGAATAAGTCGACCACACTGACTCGCTAATGGACTTACATAACAAATACTGTAGACATAACTGAATGTAATTTAAAAAAAAACATTTCAATTTTCCCCGTGTTGGTCCAGGCTCCTTTGCAGAATAGACCATCTGCCTCCCTGCCATAAGCATAAGCTCACCGTCACTAACACCGTGACAACTGACTACGTGGTAGAGTTTCGCAGCAACTCGCCCGGATTGGTACCACCGCCTTACCTATTGCTGCCGCCTTAACGTCATGACGTGTTCCGGTTTGGAGGGTAAGGTAGCCGGTAAATTTACTTTAGCTTGAGGCCTAACATCCCGGCCTCAGGTTGGCAACGCACCATTACCATCTTTGGTGTCTCTTGGGGTGTGAATTTCTTACCATCAGGAAATCCGTCTGCTTGTTTGCCTTCCAATATCATAAAAAAAATATCAAAATGAATACGTATTATATCTGACGCGATCCAACCAATCGCGACTAAACAGAAAATACTCTGCGTAGTATAAACATTTCATGACCTATCTTGAAAACCAAGACTAATTAAATTCTATTTATGAAAACTTCTTTAGCGGCTTTGCGCACTTTTTTTGGAACGGGTAAAGACTTCCAAACTCGCGTCAGGACACGTGATCTGATCGAAAATTTGTAAGGCGGCGCAGGGCGCTAGCGAGAATGTTCGTGTTTTCATGTTTGTGTACGGTAGCGCAATAAATGAATATTGTATTTTACCACACAAATGATAGTACTTTCATACTGATAATTAAAGCAATTCATGCAAAATTATCCCCGAACAATTCAAAATATCAAAATGCACTACGTTAATATTCAAGTGTTCACTTCTGCCGGCACTCCCGAAGTGCAACCCGTCGCTTTTTTTTAAATATCTCTGGAAAAGTTACACAAATTGAATCTAACCCCAAAGTATGCAAATTATACGCTTGTGTTATGGGTGTTAGTCAACGATTGTAATACATAGAAATATTCAAGTAGATAAAAGAATAAATAAAACAAATAACAAAACAGTAATTTTAATTTAATCTATACTTATATCATAAAGAGGAAATATTTGATTTTTTATTTGTTTGTTTCACAAAAATTCTTTCACCCTTAGAATGCTAAACTATCCTTTAGTAACATAGGCTATGTTTCATCAAAATCGGTGCAGTAAAAGCCAAGTTTGCAAGCGAAGCTGCGTGAAACTGCTAGTTTTCAATAAATTTAACAAGCATCCAGCCCCGGAAATGCAAACATTTAAACATCTGCCCCCGTCACGAATCGAACCCGAGCATCGCAGTTGGTCAGTGTAGTTAGGCGTGTATCCAGCCACTCTCTGACGAACAATAGAAAACTAGTTTTTGAAGTTAGCTTACAAAAAGGGGATGTTAAATACCCAGTGTTTCTAGCTTCCTTGCTTTTTAACCAGCTCCAAAAAAAGAGGAGGTTCTTAATTCAACTGGATGTTTTTTTTTGTATGTGTATTACGCGATTACTCGTTAAGCTAACCGACATTGATAATTCTTTTTTATAAAGATAGGTCTGAATTCTGAGATGGTCCCATATCAAATTAATCAAAATCCAACTAGTAGTTTTTGAGTTACATTTAATAATGCAAACATTTTTTACTTATCTTGACGACCTCATCAATGATGAAGATATAGATAAAATGTATGTGGTGCCATTTGAAAACCATTTGCAATCTTTTAAAATAGGAATAATGCCATCGCGACTTGTCACCAATGAAATAGTTGGAGTCGATTTTTGGAGTTTCACTGCGCTTAATTATATCCGTTATGGTTAGAAATATTAACTTTATTTTTGGCGTACCTATTTAAAAAATGATACGTTTTTAAGCGTGTCTTGAAGTTCTACGCCTTTGGGGGTAAAATAAGGGTTGAAAGTTTGTATGAAAGTCCTTATTAATGGACTTTAATCAGTAAATATATTAACTGCTACGCGAGCATAGACGCCGATACATCTAGTGAAAATATATAAGAATTTGGTAATCATGTATAGTTACCACAAAAGTTTAAATAAGTTGACATTTGCAAGACAAGCTATAGCAATGCGAAACTGATATCAAAAGGTAAATTATTCGTCTATACAAAAGGTAGAGCATCCCTTTGGGAAAACTGAACCAACAGAGTGTTCTATATATAACCAGGTTTCAAGTTTCTGGGAATTGCAGATTCA
>NJDD01002118.1:42588-69210 GCA_002245505.1 Calephelis nemesis
ATATTTATGGCAAGACTAGGTATATAACAAGGTTTCAAGTTTCTGGGAATTGCAGATTCAGATATTAATAATGTAATTGCTTTCGCGTACTACACATATCACAAAAAGGCAGCAAACATAAAATCCTTTAATGGGTACTGGTTGCGAATAATAAAAAATGTATATCAAACTGAGGTAAGCTGGATGATGAAATAACTGGCACCGATTGTGGCTCAGCCGAGAAGCATACTCTTACTCTCTAATAATGATATTTTTATGATATTGGAAGGCAAATAAGCAGATGGATTTACTAATGGTAAGAAATTCACGCCACCTAGAGACACCAAAGGTGGTAATGGTGCGTTGCCAACCGGCCGGGCCCCGAGCAAAAGTAAGTTTATTTCTTTACATGTACGCTTTTAATAATATTCACACATTGGTTTTCGATAAAAATCAATTGCATAAGTCTTAGCTGGTAGAGAGCCCTATTCTCCAGACTAGAATATGACATGGTCATTAAGGCGGCAGAAAAAATTAGACAGTGGATGCCACTCTACCACCAGTTATTTTGTTGGTAATGGCCTATCTAAAGTACGCATGCCTCTTACAAGCTGCCTGGCAAAAAGGCAGATGGACTACTCGCTGGACTTGAACTAACACGGAGAAAATTTTTAAAAAAAGCATCTTCACATCCATATCCCCAGGTAGTAGTAGGTAGAGGTAGGCAGAGGCACATCCAGGGCACCCACGACTAGCCGAAGACACTAAGTCCCCCAATATGATAGGTGGTAAGCCTATCGCCAAACAGACACATTTCCAATCCCGAGCAATATTTTTTTTAGAAAATTGGAAAAACCTAATTTTTTTTTTTGTTGCCCGACCCGGGATTCGAACCCGGGACCTCATGCAGTCAGATCCATCAACTGAACCACTAGACCACAGAGGCGAGTAGAAAAATTACTAAGTAACAAATGATTTTTAAACATTTCAAACCCATTACGTATTCAAAATCTTTTATTAAAAACTCGTAGAAAATAGCTTTTAGCGCCATGTCACGCGGCGAGCAGCTGATCGCATAACCGGACAAGTAATGGTGACATGGCATTTTTTGAAAAAGGGATGTGACAATTTCAGAACTCTGTAGTGAAAGACACATATATATTCACGCAAAGTTTCTTGCGTGGTAGGCAGAGTTTTTTGAAAGCCAGATGTAACAAAGCTTTTGAACTTTTTATCATACATTCATTAATCTTTACTTTTTCATTTATACACCGGTGTCGGACACCCTTGACATTGCCTTCGGATAGTAGCTAAGCAAGTGTGAGTGTGCCTTTAGTCGTGAAGTGTCAGACTAGGTCACCCTGAGTGTCTATATCCTCCCGTATTTGGATTGTATATCTGTATTGTCACACTTTCACTCGGATTTCACTGATGCAAACACGATTGGCGATCAAGTCAGGTTAGAATATTTAATTTAGTCAGACTGTATGGTTCAGTTCTACAAACGCTGATCCAGATTGTTATTTTTGCCGTACATTTTCCTAACACTGTAGTCTGTAATGTTAATTATTGTGTTGGATAAAACTACTCCGCAATGGAATGGGGACAAAGAAACAAATATTTAAATTGAAAAAAGCAAAAAAGTTAACTCCACGTCCTTATCCCCAAAGCGGTAAGCAGAGTTTCAGAGGCATTCGCGACTAGCCCACCACAACTCCGGTCAAGGTCATACTTTGTTAAAAAATTGAAATCTAAAATAATTTTAGTCTAGTCCCCAGTTTTACAGACTGAAACTGATCCTGACTTTTACTCCGCCATTACATCCTTATATTCGCGGAAGCTGTATCATTGAGTTTTGAAGGAAATGTTTGGCTGCAATTAAGTTCAACGGCTCTCTTTTACCTTTTGCTTATATAAAGAATCATATATCAAAAAGATACATTTTCATCCATAGTATTAAGTTTCAAATCATTATCTTTTAATAGAATCTGTGTCAATGGCTCTGACGTGGCCCAAATAAGGACGAGTTTTATTTGGAACATTTTTGTAAGACAATACTACGTCCCAAGACCCAACAATGCCTTCAGGTGACGCGTGATTAATTACATTGATATGTTTCGTCGAAATACTCCTACGATATATCTGATTAATGATAATATCATTATTAACAATAAACCTAAGAGATGTACCTAAATCATAAATAAACTCTGTAATATCTGTATTTTACGTAATACATTTTATTCGCATTTTTGTATTATACTAGTTGTCCCGGCGAACTTTGTTCTACCCTTTCTATTTGTATGGAAAAACTAGTTGTTTTTCCTAGTTTCCTCGCAGTGTTTCAATTTTGTTACTTATCTTTTGAACCTTACCTTTTATTTATGTTATAGAAAGGCAAACAAGCAGACGGATTTCCTGATGGTTAGAAATTCACGCCACCTAGAGACACCAAAGATGGTAATGGTGCGTTGCCAACCTGAGGTCAGGAAGTAAGCCCTCGAGCAAAAGTAAGTTTACCGGCTACCTTACCCTCCGAACCGGAACACGTCATGACGTTATGGCGGCAGGAATAGGTAAGGCGGTGGTACCAATCCGGGTGAGGCGCTGTGAAACTCTACCACCTAGTCAGATGTCACGGTGCTAGTGATGATAAGCCTATGCTCGCCTTTTATGAGCTGCCTGGCAAGAAAGGCAGATGGTCTATTCTGCAAAGGAGCCCGGACCAACCTGATGACCAACCTTCCCAAATATTTGAAAAACAAAATTAGCCAAATCGGTCCAGCTATTCTTAAGTTTCTTAAGTAAGACTAACGAATTGATTATAAGAGAAGATTTACGTATGTTAATTTTATTAAAAATTTCGATAGAGCCGGCTGCACGCACCAAAAAACATGACTCATGCGGTGTTACCTCGGTCTGAGGCGAGCTATTTAAGGCTTGCATTGCAAGCGAGAGCACGGAACGAGTGACAAAGAGCATCGGCCTGCGTTCTTATGATGCTGTCACATTCAACCATCGTCAGTAAACCGACTTTCATCGGGCTTTTGACTTTAAACATCACCGGGCTCAGTCCGAGACATCATTATTTAGATGGATTGGACTGTTCCTTTCAACGCCAGCAACAAAGGCTGTCTCCCGGGAGACCGTACCTCGACTTGATGATGCGCTCTGGTTCTTGCGACTTGATGAAAGAGTAGTGGCACGTCGCTCGGCGTTAGGCCCCGAAATCTTCGTCGCCAAGACCGGCTGCGACGGTGTAGGCTTGCGTTTTCCGCAGTTGTTGAATCTGAAGAATCAGATAGGACGTTTCGGAGTCTTCAAAATTTGGTGAGCACATTTAGACTGGTATGTAGTCACACGCGGGTACTAATACCGGGTTCGGGTGGGTAACCGTTATTTCAAAGTAACGTTCCGATAGCTTAAACATGTGAGACTTTTTTTTTGTTAGAGCACTAACGAATGCTGGTATGGGTGGAGCTGGTCTGATGATGGAACTCAGAGGATATAACCCTGGAATGCCTAATGGTGAAATCATCGAGTTTGGATTCATTCGATTCGCCTTAACGAGTTCATATTTTCTGATGACGAGAACTTAATGAAAATTAAATTTCAATTTAATCAAGGTGTAATAAGTGGTTATGAAGTATTAAGAATGGACATAACTTCACAATTCAATTATTTTAACTAAAATATAATATTAAAATTGAGTCATTTAAGTAAACTGTAGCATCCCAGTACATCTTTGAAAATTTAATGTATGTTCACAGAAATTCAAGTTCATTTAAAAAAAATTGTGATATACACTGTGCCAATACTAGGAATAAAAACAATCTTGCTGTGCATGTGTCTCGTCTCCACAGAGTAAGCAATTCTTTCATGGGCCTATGTATACAGTTCTACAATAAACTTCCCACTTATATGAAAGAACTTCCAATTAATAAATTTAAGAAATCTGTTAAATGTAAATTAAATCAAAAAGGTTATTATAACATTGCTGAATATTTAACAGATAAGACTGCTTGGGATTAGTTGCTCCTCATGCCAATCTCTTATAAAATATATTGTATCATTACATAAGTTATTGTAAATCAATTTTAAAGTAAGAAAAAAAAAGACAAGCCCGCTGAGTTTCTTGCCAGATCTTCTCAGTGTGCGGCCGCGTTCCGATCCGGTGGTAGATTTATTATTATATAGACCCGTCACAAGTGCCTCTTGTAGGTTTATGTGAAATAAAGATGATTTATTATTATTATTATAACTGTCAAAACAGAATCGTTTTTGGTGATGCAATATTAAAAGAAGATGGTTTTGTGGTTTCGTAACTAATCTTCAGCACCTGGATGACCGAGATTTGATTTTTTGATTTGTATCGTTGAAAAAACCGAAACCTCCTAATTTGCAATACCCGATAGGATCTAAGACTGTTGTGGGCTGCAAATAATCGAATTAAATTTAATTTATCGGTTAATAGCCCTAAAACATCTTTCAAACTAAATTTCAAGAAAGTTTTTGTAGCCGTTTGAAATTTTTTACGGCGATTGTGAGAGAAACTGGAAATATACTGCACTAAGTATCAAAATAACCTTGACGAAAGGACTTAAAAAGCGCCACGAGTCACTAGCCGCTTGTTTCCAGCGACTTTTCGTGATTTTGACCAGATCATCACCCGAGGGGGATGGGAGGTCGTCCAATATTTAAGACGAAAGCAGATATCTGTTATTAAAGATCCAAACTACGGAGTGGTCTAAACTTGGCAATATTAACATAACTTTTATTGATATGAGAAAAGTTTAAAAGCACACTTCGAAGTTAAGGTTTGTCTATATCTTCAAACGAAGAGAAATTTGATATAACTGTTGAAATACAAAACTTGATTTTCAAAGAAGGCCATCAGTCAGTGGAGTATCGTAAGATAGGAAAATTTCATTTTTTTTATTTTATGGCTTCCAACTTCTGGATGAAATTGTCTATAACCTTTGAAACTTATATTTGGAATTATAAAAGTATCTTCACGCCTTTATCCCCGAAGAGGTAGGCAGAGGCACAACCAGGGCACCCACGACTAGCCGAAGACACTAAGTCCCACAATGTGATAGGTGACAAGCCTATCGCCAACCGGGCACATACATATCCAATCCCGAGCAACATTTTTTTTTATTAGAAAATTGGAATATCTAAATTTTCTTTTTGTTGACCGAGCCGGGATTAGAACCCGGGACCTCATGCAGTCAAGTCCAACACCTAAAGCGCTAGACCACAGAGGCGATAAGAAGCGATTTTTTTTAAAGTACGATAATTTAGGTCAACGAAATTTATAAGCAAATATTTTTTAAACGAAAATGATTTCCTTTATTACTGTCAGGTTTTACTTTAAATTAATACGAGTAAGTACTTGTAGGCTTTTTGTTCTACATAACTTTAGGCGCTTCAATTAACAATTTATGCGATCCTCCAACTGTTAATTTAATATTTTTTTAACTTTAAAAATTAATCATTTCATGAAAAACATTAATCAATTAATTTCTTTTGTTTTTATAATCTAAAAAATACTCGTGTTGTAGATAAAAGTAATTAAGATACGACTTTCAGTAACCTACGACACGAAAATTTCAGTTTTGGAGGTGAGATTTCCAGGTCTCGGTGCTAATAAAATTTATTTCATTATCTTTAAAAAAATAGTAAAAAGAAAATATTTTTAAAATACATTTTACATAACAAGCAAATTGCTTAGTTTGGACTTTTGTATGATAATGGAAGGCAAACAAGCAGACAAATTTCGTGAGGGTAAGAAATACACGCCGACTAGAGACACCAAAGGTGGTAATAGTGCTTTACCAACCTGAGGCTGGGATGTTAGACGTTAATTTGAATAGAAACAATACAATGCATTCAAATCTCAATCGATCTGCAGATGTATTTAATTTTTCATCTGACTGTAACACACACCAATTTCGAACAAGTTTTCACAAGATGAAAGACATGGGTACATACTAAAATTTAAGAAATGTTTATGCAACATCGTTAAAGTAATTTAAATATATTTTCAATTACAGAAAAATATAAACGACTAAAGCCTTGGGCGTAAGATAGCTGGTTACGAATGTGATATCTATATATCAACACGTGACGCCAAAACTTGGGACCCCTTTTTACGAAATTTGCGCGGACACAGGAACATAAAATTTGGCACACTTATAGTTTATGTGTAGGAGAAGTGTAGAACGCTAATATTTTTCAATAATACCGCTTATAAAGTACCTTAAATCAATAAATAAAACATTACCCACACTACCATGCATTTGACACACACAAACAAATATGTTGATGATAACAATGAAAGATCACAGGTGGCGCACCATACAGTTTGGAAACAAAATAGTTGGTCTTGCGAAATGAATATGGCGTTCTTATCAACATGATATTAAAATTTATTATGTTCTAATTTCTACCAATGGGCGTTCAGTAATTTAAACAAACCTGCCTTATGAGTTTTGATCCAATATAAGATACATTAACAAATTTAAACAAGTATAGCCTAAAAATAAACCAAGCTCCTTTCATGACTAAAAGTAATATAAATTTTCACATTGAAAGAAAATGAAAAGCTTAATCTTAATATCATTTCTGCATGCACAGTAAATACTTTATTGAAAACGTAATATTTTATGAAAAGAGCTTTTGTACGTCGCAGATCGAGCTTTATAAATAATAGAGCATGACATTCATAAGCTTTGACATTATATTTATGCTAATGAATTAGTATGTCGCGCATGTTGACGGATACACCACATTTCACAATATATGTACATTAATTAAAATGATTCATCCAAATTAGAACATCCTCTAGAGTTCAAGTTCTAACCAAACAACTAATAAGGGGCATGAGTGTTGATGTCGTTGTCTTTTTCATTTCAATTTCTAGTTTAGCGTTAAAGTAAAAAAAAAAGTATCTTCAGTCCCATATCCCCGAATAGGTAGGCAGAGGCATGACCAGGGCACCCACGATTAGAAGAAGACACTAAGTCCCACAATCAAGTCTAACAACTGAACCGCTAGACCAAAGAGCGTTATAGTACCTGTACAGTATCCTGTAGGATCCAGAGGAAAATTATGCTCCAGAGAAAGCATTTGGGAGCATACATAAAACAGGAACAGGAATACATAAAAGGAAATCTTAAATCTAACTTCCGTATTTATTTCAGATTTTTTGAAATATATTGGTCGATTGCTTTAAGCGTATGAAGCGTGTTACGGCTTTTTATCACAAAACACCAGGACCATAACTTGGTTGAGGCTTACAATGACTTGCCCAAAACCGCCACTATTTAGCTTATTTGTACGCGAATTTTTAAAAAGCGTTAGATAGAGGTGTTAAAGTATTCTTGTTTTTTTGCTGGCCTGTCACTAATACGCACAAAAATCCCTTTTCTCTTCATAGTTTCTCGTTGGTCGAGTGGCTAGCGTACTCGCCTAACTATATCGACCATGCGCGAGGCTCGGGTTCGATTTCCGACGGGGGCAGGCATTTGTGTGATGAAGCAAAAGCATATAATTTGCTTACTTTGGGGTTAGTCAATTTGTGTGTCTTGTCCAGGGATATTTATTTATTAATTTATATTCATCTCTCGCTAAAGATGCTCTATTATTTGAGCTACTGAGGATCGAGTTACATTTAACTTAATCGATAAGAAAGGAATGAATATTGACAATACGAACGAGACCTTTTCATTTAATTTTGAGAGATTTTTTTACTTTGTAAACTAGCGGCCCGCCCCGGCTTCGTACGGTTGTGAAATATACATATAATATTTTCTCTTTAATCACTTTATTTATTAAAAAACCGAATTAAAATACGTTGCCTAGTTTTAAAGATTTAAACATACAAAGGGACAGAGGAAGCGACTTTGTTTTATACTGTGTATACAGAAATTTTTGGGCATTTATGAAGTATAAGCTTAAAATAATTATTGCACAAAAAACAAGAAACGTTACTTAACATTTAACCCATAAGTTTTAATTTTCATTAAGTCACAATTTTGTATAAGTGATCGATTTAATGACTAATTAAACTATAATGTACGTAACTTTTATGTTGTACTGTATGTAACTTTTTCTTATCTTAATTTCGCTATCTGTGTCTAAGTTTATTTCTATGTAAAAAAATGTATATTCACGCCCATATCCCCGAGAAATTGGCAGAGGCACAGCCAGGGCACCCACGACTAGCCGAAGACATTAAGTGCCACAATGTGATAGGTGGCAAGCCGGGCAGACATCCAATCCCGAGCAAATTTTTTTAAATAGAAAATTGGAAAAACCACATTTTCATTTTATTGCTCGGCCCGGGAATTAAACTCGGGATTAAGTGTGTAAGTATTTGTATAATTTATAATTTGCTTACTTTTGGCACAAAATACGTCTACTTTTGTAAAGAGTTAATTTATTTTGCATACCAGTACCTAATAGTCTTTTAGATCTGAGAGAATACTGTGGTTGTTTCAAGGTTCGGCTGGTATCTTTAACGTACTACAATATTTAACCTTTATACCGAAAAACAGCAATAATAACGGTGTAGATACGATTTATAATAATTTCCCGCAACTTGTGTGAGAGAATAAATAGGGTTGTGGATGTGTCATAAACTTGTATGTAGTACATGAACACGTTCACGTAAGTGATAATGTTTTTATATAAAATACTAGCTGTCCCGGCGAAGTTAGTTCTACCCGTTATGTTTGTTTAGTGAAACATGAAGTATTTTCTCATTTTCCCAGTTTTTCTCTTTATAAGATTCTTCTCCTGGCAAATACGAACACAACAAAAAAAATATCCGAATTGATCTAGTCGTTCGAAAGTTATGCGCTTAGCAACACATTCAGCTATTCACACAAAAAATTCCCGTGTCACAATGTTAGTTACCGTTCAACTCCGAAACGGCTTGATCGATTCTCGTGAAATTATGTGAGCATATTGATTAGGTCTGAGAATCGGCCAATGTCTATTTTATATACCCTTAAATGTTAAGGGTGACTCATCCCAATTTTTTATAGCAAAACAACGTCTGCTGGGTCAGCTAGTGATATAGATTTTGCGTCATAACTTTCACTAAGTGAGTAAAAACGTCACGTGAAGAATTCATTGATCCGTTACATAGTCAAAGGCATAATTTGATTTAAGATGGTGATAATAGATAACAGGATCATCAAACCGTATCCACGATTTTGTTATCATTCCTTGTTTTAATTGCTCCCCACATCCAAAAAAAAATACGCACCAAAAATTAAAGCAATACTCTTGACATGAATTATAATATTGGATGAAAAGTCCGAATTGATGTCGTAGTAAACTTTTATTTGTTTCAGACATATTGAGGTTTACTTATCATTAATTATATAAATTTTCCTGGCCGTTCAGAAAATGGTAAATATAAATATTCATCTGACGGTTGCTTACAAAAAGATCTTTTAAAATAATTGTAGTATTTGTTAAAATTTGTATAAATACGGAAACATTGCTCTTAATGACAGTAATTTAATATGTGTAGTAAACAATACCATTATCGTAATTCTTTTAGGCTTACCATGTTTCGAAGAATGCCATTTATAAAATTTGAAATATAAACAATCGGACCTATTATCTGATGGTAAGAAATATAAATTCCCGGTGTACGACAAATGTTTATTAGGTGGTAGAGCGACTCACCCGGATTGGTACCACCGCCTTACCTCCTGCCACCATAACGTCATGGCGTGTTCCGGTTTGGAGGGAAAAGCAGCCGGTAAACTTAATTTTGTTCGAGGCCTAACATCCTGGTCTCAGATTGGTACCGCACCATTACCATCTTTGGTGTCTTTAGGCGGCGTGAATTTCTTACCATCAGGAAATCCGTCTGCTTGTTTGAAAAAAAGTGTTACTCAAACTAATATTGATATCTTCAGTCCCTTGAGTAAGTCATTCTTTTCACATCATTGATGAAAGCTTGCAAAGTTTGCTAAGCGAACGTGAACGAATGTAGATACCCTTGAAGACCTAAGTTGTAATTCCACGATCAAGTCGCCGAAAAGGGTCTTCGAGACCGACGACATAAAAATAGTAATTATTGTGAATGAAACAAGAATCGTGGCTTTTGGCACTTGATACTCTTTGCCTACTGCGCAAAGAACTTGGCGTGAAGATATGTACGTACATCTGCGTCAGTAACAGTAATAGTCCGGTCAATATAAGATATAAGGTTGCATTAAAGACACTTTGTGAATTTATCTTTTAACAAATAGTATGGATGTATTATAATACATTCAAGGTAATTTCCATGCTATAAGGGGGTTACGCTCCGAGATATACCTAAAAATGCGTTTTTTTTCTTTTACGGAGAACTTACTAACTAACTTACCTTTAACTTAACTTTTTAACTTAAAAACATTAAAACAAGTACTAGTTTCAAATTGGTGACTTTTTATTTTTAAGTTCACTAATAATATATCTACCATATGGCAAGTTTTCACCCAAAGAGCAAGTACCTACTCCATACAAATGAATTTATTTTGACTAGACTATTATTGTCAAAACATTATATACCAACACCTTTAACTGTCACACTTTATGAACATTTAGCGCTTTAGATTTTATAATCTCACTCAGACACAGATGTTAGCGCTGACCATTTAAAGCTTTACGAGTATATGTCCAGTTTCCATTTATACGAACCGCATTGCCTTAAGCAGATGGTATACAACGATCATATTACTGCCACCAACACATTGTGCTTTTGCTCTCAAAATATTTTTAAGCTCTATATACATTGTAAAATCTGTGTCTTTTTAATGTCAGAGCCAGTGAACAAACAACCGTGGTCTATAGACACCATTGATGTTACAGGTGCGTTGTCTTGAGGCCGGGATGGAAGGTTTATGGCATTATTAAAGCAGGAATAGTTAAGGCGTGGATTATTATCCGAGCAAGTTGATGAACTGCACTCTGCCACCAGTGGTCTTGACAATGTCAGTGGTAATGACCTATTTTTGAACTTGCGCTTGTCTCTTACTGGCAGAGTGGTAGATGGTCTATTCTTCTCAATGGATCCGAATCAACATGGAGCTACCTTTGTATCTTGGAGATACTCCAAAAGTGATTGCAATGATGTAAGGTCTTTCCAAAATATGTGTAAACTTTTAATGTTCAATACGCCTTTTTGCCCGCGGTGACGTAAAACAGTACAAGGTTCAAATTCGCCAATAGCAAGATTCTGCAAAGTTGTCAATGAATATAGCAACTTTTTGACATTCATTTTGACTCCTACAACAAGATTCGAAAAAAAAAAATCACAAATTGTTGTTGATAAAATAATGGTACCTACTGCATTTTTCCTTTACATTGTTATATCTTGATACTGTACTTTATAATTGATAAGTTTTTGTTTTTATTCTATTTGTTACATCTTCGTCGATTTATTCATTTTTTGTTTCTTTGGGTAAGTTACTTTCTAATTAGTTAATTTGAGTTTTATAATCAAGCTGTGTTTACCTGTAAACGTTTAATACAAATAAGTAGTTCAATGCTGTAAACACAAGGAATAAAAACAATCTTGTTGTGCATAAATCTCGTCTCCACAGAATCAGTTAGTCTTCCATGGGCCAATGTATACGTTTTTACAATAAACTTCCCGAGCATATTAAACACTTACCATTTAATAAATTTAAAAAATGTATTAAGATTAAGTTGTATGGTAAGGGTTATTATAAGATTTCAGAATATTTAGTAGATCGAAATGCTTAGGATTAATTGCTCCTCATACCAATCTCTGCACATTATTTGTAAATGTAATAAACTTTTGTAAATTAGATTTATAGGAAAAAAGACAAGCCCGCTGTAATTCTTTCGCCGGATCTTCTCAGTGAGTGGCCGCGTTCCGATCCGGTGGTAGTTTTTAGAATTCTATATAGACGCGTTACAAGAACCTTTGTACAGATCTACGTAATAAAAGCTTTTTTCAATTTCAATTTCGAATATTTCAAATCATTGTGCATAATAAAATATATTTTATCATTGTACTTAAACTTTGTAAAGTTATTTAAATAAAAAAATACATCTTACAAAAGATCTCAACATAATACTTTTGATTGTTTATAATATTGTACACATTCTCATTTGACTTACTTAGCGCTAAACATTTTCTTCTGCCATTGTTAAGATTTGGGATTAGTGTAAATCCATCTAAATGTCAAGCTATTTCGAATAAAAGTTCGAGACGAATAACGAAAATTAATCTTAATATGTTACTACGTGTATCTTTTGATAACAACAATTCCATTTAGCTCATACGTTAAGAATCTTGAACTGATTATAAGCAGTCATCTATGTTGGACATGTTTTGAAGTTATACGTCTTTTGGCGCGTTAGGAAAAAATGAATAGGGTAAATTTTTACGATGCGCGCACACCGTCACGAAAAACCGACATGATGAAGTTAGCTATAGATAACATTTTAGTTTTTATTAAATATTAAATAAACTTTATTTAACTAAATAATGCATTATAATGTTAAATGTAACCCGGAAATGTGCAAGTGGCCCTTAATGTAGGTATTAAATACCTTTTTTCTATGGTTAGTGTCATTTTGTCTACAAATATAAAATAAGACAAAAGATAAAAATTTTAAAAAGATTTTTATCTTATTACGCCGAAAAAGTATAACTTCTAACGCGTGTACACACACATTTTTTTTTATTTATTTCAGAATATTGAAAGGCAAACAAGCAGACGAATTTCCTGATGGTAAGAAATTCATGCCGCCTCGAGACACCAGGTGGTAATGGTGCGTTGCCAACCTGAGGCCGGGATGTTAAACCTCGAGCAAAAGTAAGTTTATCGGCTACCTTACCCTCCGAACCGATACACGTTAACGGCAAGCGCTGATGTTATGGCTGAAAGAATAGGTAAAGCGATGGTATCAATCCGGGCGAGTCGCTGACCTAGTCAAATGTCACGGTGTTAGTGACGGTAAGCCTATGCTCGCTTTTTACGAGCTGCAGGAAGGCAGATGGTCTATTCTGCAGGGGAGCCCGGAATAACACGAAAAAATCCTTTGTTTACTATATAGAAACAAAAACTTTCTGCCTTTAAATACTAAGTTACTATTGGTCCAGTCTTTAGTTAAACCAAGAACTGAAAAATCTGATGTATATTACTCTGATCTTAACGTAGTTTCTGCTTAACAATTACATACAATTCATTATTATTAACTCTTTATTGTACACAACTGATATTACAAAATAGTACTTAAAAATAAAAAAAAACAAAGTACAAAAGGCGAGCTTATCTCTAATAAAAGAAATTTCTTCCAGCCAACCCGAAAAAGGAAAGTAATAAATGAAATAAGTAGACTTGGTGTACAGATAAATAAACTATTAAATATATACTATTTAATGAACTAAAATACATAACATTAAAAATTAACAAAACAAAAAACAAAATTAAACTAAAAATAAACCTAAAGTAAAATTATATGAACAAATTGAGAGTCTGAGCTATGGCAAAGAAATGCTCTTTTAGATGTTTCTTGAAAGAATCAAGAGTTTCGCAGCCACGAATTACATAAGGTAAGGAGTTCCACAACCTTACAGCATGGACTGTGAATGAATGTGAATATGCAGCAGAATGACTAGACTGGTATCGCAACAGAGTACGGTTCATATTGGGTTTGCGTAAACATGACGATGTCTCGCACTACTCTTTAATGGTACCCATTCGTCTGCGTAGAGAAACAGGTATGCATACTTTTTTCAGTTCTTAGTAATCCTTCATGCTGCAAATATCTACAGGCATTATTTAAATAACAAACCACAGCAAATGATTGAAAAATAAAGATCTCTCTTTACTAAGCACATTTAGTTGTCGCACGGACTTTCAAGCATTTTTTAACAACATTTACTGGACTTTGGATTGCTCCCTATCGATGTGAGGATATATGCAGCTAATTTAAAAAAAAACTTTTTTTGTTGCTTTATCTATTTCTTGTACATTTATCATTATTTAGTGCCTAAAGGTTTAAATTTTGCTTGTATGACAACGTTTACGTTAATTATATATAATACCAGAATTAAGTGTAATTAAATAAATATGTATTTTTAATGTAGGTTTGTACACATGCATCTGTATCTTTTTGTAATAATGTTGTATATGTTTTAATTTATGTATTATTTTTTAACAATATATTTGTTAATATCCTTTAGTGATTTACATGAAGAACTGTATTTTTTCTTTGCTTTTTTTTTAATTAATCTTCTGTTGTAATTGACTTTTCTTCTTATTGTGATTGACTAGTATAGAATGATGTAAGACATTAAGTCTAAACTTCGTAATTATTTTTGAGTCAAATTAAAAAAATACGTATAAACACTTGATTAACAAATAAACTCAACCTAAATAATTACCTATTATTATGCTTATATTTCATTTCGTCTAATTATATATACCTGTGATTACATAAATGAAAAAGAAACTATCTAAAAATCTAAACACAAAGTTTAGAAATGTTAGAATAACAAAAAATAATAGTTCATAACAATAGAATAAGTTAGAATGAAAACTGTGCATGTGTATCGTCTCTACAGAAAAAGCTATTTTATCGACCAAGTGTAAGGTTTAACAATAAACTTTCTTATCATATTGAAAACTTGCCATTAACCAAATTAAAAACGTATCAAATCTCTATGATACACAAAAGATTATTGTCAAGTAAGTTCTAATTCCATTACGATGATTATTTTTTATCTGGCTCTTACAAATAAAACTTACAATCAATGAGAATTGCAACTCACATTACGGGATCGAACCCGGGACCTATAGAAGTCAAGTCTAGAAGGCGATAACATCACATTTTTAAATAAGATTACATTAAAAGTAATTTATAGATGCTGATTATATTAAAATAATATCGTTCAAAAAGACCCAATACAAAATAAAGTATTTTCGAGATTTTTTTGTATTAAAAGGTCACTGAAATGAAAGGTCAAAGCGAATTTACATTTTATGATGAAAGAATAAACTAGGCTGCAGGTAAAATAACGAGAATTTAGGTACGAATACAAACAAAATTCTAATATTTCTATTATTCTCGTATAATTTGTTGAGACCGCTTAGAAACGGTTATTATCACTATGCGTATAGTAGTACTATTTAAACTATACGCTTCGGCTATATTCGTCAAGTTTCGAAATCCGAATGTATTTTAAAGATATTTATATACACACATAATTAATCATTTCGCTTAAATTTAGATTAGGTCAGCTAATTTAAAAATAGAAGTATAAAGTGTAAAAAAAGTGAAAAGTGTAAAGCCGAAGCGCATAATTTAAATAGTAGTACTATATTTAAAACACGACTGAATCTAAGTAAATTACAGGACCACAATAATAATTAATCATGCAACAAATTTCTAGACCGAAACATGACTATGGGGAACACTGACGTTTTAGCGCCGAATATTCGGCCATATTTATTGTAAAACTCTACTACCTAGTATTAGTCAGCTAATAGTGGTGAATGAATTGTCTCTTGCCTCTAACGAGCTACTTGGTAGGAAGAGTTGAACTGTATTCTGCTAAGGAACCCTGGACCAAAATAGGAAATACATTTTTTTTTATTTATGAACAAACAAATACACAACATTTTAAGATAAAAGGTAATTTGTCAGGTGAATGGTGAATTTTCTACCAACAAAACTTCTAAACTATGCCACACGACCATGGCTTTGGCCCCACTGTCTCTTGGCCGATTTTAATGGCAACATTTTAAATTAAACCCCTTATCCTTTATTCATGAAAATTATATAAATTAAAACCAACCCGTCCTGCGGTCATTAGTAAACAAAACGTCAATCACAAAAGATAATTTAAAAAATGGAATTTGGCTTAATAACGTCCCCGTCAACTTCCCAATATTTTTTTTATAAAATACATTGCAAGTAGAGATAGAATTTTACGACATTTTAATATTGTATATAGAGTTATTTGTTATGCTATTTCCTAAAAATATTATAACTGCTAAAGTTTGTATGTTTGATTTTTATTTTATACTTCTTTAAGCAACTACTGCTGAACCGATTGTTATGAAATTTAGCACAAACATAGAAGGGCAACAGCTGGTCTGCCGTATCCTTACATTATTTTTACAAAAACTAGCCATTTTTAAAATGTGCAAATCCTCGTGTTCTAAACATTCGCGAAAAGACAACGTTTAGGTAATTTTCATATTTTTACAAAAAAAAACTATTAGAAAATGTATATTTTTTATATTCTAATAAAAAATAACGTTGCCCGGAATTGGCTATGTGCCCTATTGGCGATGGGCTTGCCACCTATCACATTGTGGGACTAATGCCCGATTTCACCAAGAGCCCCTATATTTTAGGGGACTTTTAACGTATTTTAGGGGACTGTTTTATATGGAAACAGTCCCATAAGTAACGTTAAAAGGTCCCCTAAAGTATAGGGGCTCTTGGTGAAATCGGGCATTAGTGTCATTGGCTAGTCGTGGGTGCCCTGGCTGTGCCTCTGTCACCCCTTCGTGGATATGGGCGTGAAAATAGTTACTGTTATCCGCCATGACCGAACATTATCTTGACATAAACATGAAGATTTTCCAAAGACCTAAAGATTCACGAAAAAGCATTATGAAAAGGTAAGATCATTTTCATATTTCTAGATACGTCATCGCAATTAACTAATTCGGATGATATTAAATTATTTCTGAGCTAAGGTTGCGGTAATTTCTATTTGAACTTGGAACTTCATTCATTACGAGGGGCGTATGCGGGATAGAGGCTCCCATACATCTTACTGCTCCAAATGTCAGGCTCACCTGCTTGCGGTACTCCCTGTTTTTACTGAACGATGCCGTAACGACCGCTTTATGGCAGGATATATTTCTGTACTAGACTTTATATTATTTAAACTATTTCGTGTCACTGGCAGATTAAAAGAATACCTATTTAAAGTGGTGAATGAATGAATGAATACACTTTATTATGCACCAAAGTTTACAAAATAATACACACTCTTTCACTTACAATAATATTTAACTTATGTGCACAAAGGCGATCTTATCGCTTCAGAGCAATTTCTGCCAGACAACCTTAGTGGTGGTACTCAACATAAGTTTTTATAATTTGTGGTGGTACCCACATACGTCTTTATAATTTGTGGTGGTACCTACCTGTGCTTGTTGTGGTACCCACATATGTCTATATTTCATTGTGGTACCCACATATGTCTATATTTCATTGTGGTACCCACATAAGTCTTTGTAATTTGTAGTGATACCTACCAGTTCGAGATTTGTCTGATCTGTGAGTTGCCTATAGCAACAAGGGGATTAAAACTCAGAAGCTATTTTAAGAAATTGTTTAATTTTCCTTTTTATATTTCTTAAGAAAAATGGCCGCGATATAATTTATTCACTTAAAATAATTAAAATTTATTCTCAACTTGTTTATTACTAATTCAAGTAATTAGGCTCAATTGATTAATTATCATTGAAAACATTTTTACATTAAACATTGGTATAATGTAATGAAAAATATTTTCACGCCCATATCCTCGAAACGGTAGGCACCCAACTTCTAGCTGAAGACACTAAGTCCCACCATGTGATAGCTGGCAAGCCTAACGCTAACCGGGCACATATCTCATCCCGATAAACATTGTTGTTATTAGAAAATTGAAAACACACATGTTTTCTTTGCTCGAATCGGGAATTGAACCCGGGACCTCAAGAAGTCAAATCCGACAACGGAGCGCTACATACACCTTAGAGACATTTTTTTTAGTATAATGTGATGATTTAAATTAATTGGTATACATTACTAATAATAAGTGCAGAACGTTATGTTCAGTGTAACAACACCCGTTTATTAACGATAACAAACTCAACCGTTTTGAGTTTTGGTGCCATCGAGGGAAAAGATGGTCGAAGTTTTTACATAATTATTAAATTTCGTGTTTATATTGAGTGAAATTAGTCAGTTTTGGTGGCATTTTGTACAAATTCTGTTCAGTGAAAGTGCACCAATGACATAATCACGAAGAAATTAGCGTTTCGTGCATTACCTCGTTGCCGCCAAGTCTATATCTCTATATCTCTCTCAAGTCTATATGAGCTTTAGTAATGAGGCCACTGCTTTAGCCAAGAGCCTGACATAACTTACTGACGACTTACATCTGATGACTAATTATAATTTATTAAAATTACTGTAAAATTTGATAAAATTTTTTACTTGACTAATGTCAAAATACTAAATTGAAATTAAAACTAACGCCAAAACTTAAAGAAAGAAAGAACTCAACCGTCACGGCTTACATTCTGATCGCTAACTTCGACTAGAGAGGTTTAAATATAATTTGTCGGAGGAACTTCTAAAAGCCTTGGAAATAGCTTACGAATTATAATTATATAAAACATAATATATCTACTGCAAAGGTTTTATAGGGAATTGCACAATAATACTAAAGCTAACAAGCAGATGTGTTTACTAGTGATAAGAAATACGTGAAAACGTTAAAGGTGTTTTCGAATAAATTTGTCAACTATCCTTTTCCGCAAAACTTAAAAAAAGACGTGTGGCACTCGGGGACTGCCGCGGTAAAGCTATTGCATAGCATTTTGTATTAACTTATGCAAACATAATTATTTATTTAGGGGAACAATTCTTTCATACATGATTTTTACGAAACTTTCACCGTTAACGCAGCGCACGCTCTCAATAGGAAAAAATCACCCGATTTTAAAACATTTATCATTGGTGCTCCACTCCTATTGATCTTAGCGTGGTGATGTATAGCCTGTAACCTTCTTCAATAAATGGACTTTCTAACACTGAAAGTTCAAGCAAACAAATAAACAAACTCTTCAGCTTTTTAATATTAGTATAGATAGTACAGACTTTGGTTCCGAGCTCTTACAAAAAAATATAGACGAACTGCTTTCATACCAACTTAGTCATAAAAGGCGAGTTTCGGTTCATTTTATTAAGAGAAAAATCTGGAAAATTAATTTATCTATGCTAAAAACATTTAGCGGTGACGTGGTTTTGCACGTCTCCATGTTTATATTCTTTTATATTAAGGTTGGTAAGTATAGTGTTGATTAAATTATCGCTATAAAAAGTAGCATATGTTATTTCATTCCTCATTAAGTGTCTAAATACAAAGTTTCACAATTATGTTTTCAAAAATTACGATTTTCCATACGAACATTCGTTACCTGTTTTTACTCCAATTTCCCCCACAATTTTCACTATAAAAAGTAGACTATGTTCTTTCATTCATCACACATTAGAATTTAACAAAATACTCGACAATCCGAATTTTGCGGATATATGTTGTCGACTCAAAATCATTATTTTTTATTATTCAGGTAAGGTTTCAATCGATTCTACCGTACCCCTTGATGAAATTATTAATATATTTATTGAGAAATTAAACTATTGTAAAAAAACATTAAATACTTTTAATATCGCTCATTTTAATATTAAAAATTTAGGTTATGTTTATAGCAGTATTAAATTTTCAATTCAAAATTAATACTGCATTTATGATAATAATAAAATGTAGTACTCACTCATTTTCTTTCATTATTTTTTCGTGACTTTCTTCATTAATAATAAATGAACTTTGTTCATTCATATTTAAAACACTTTATACACCAATTTTACAACTATTCAATGTTGTACATGCCTATTAAAATACGTCTAATCGCACCAATCGCACGCACACAACGCCGTGCCAAAGACTGCCGAATTGAAACGACGTTAGACGATGCAGGGCCTTCAAGCCACACCTCCGCGCCCATCGGAGTGAAGAGCGTGAGGTTTTTTCGTTACGAAATTTCTGGATTCCGCTGGTCTCCGCGCTCAAGGCCCGCGATAGAAGCTATGCAATAGATTAAAAATTGCGAGCGTTGTAGTTGTAGCAGTACGCATTATATGCGGCAAATCGTCTTAAAACTCTCTTGGCCTTGTTAATGGTCTCGATGTAATGATAATGTTAATAATTTAGTAAATTTAGATACACCGTTTTCTCGAATTAGTGAACGACATTTGAGCCAGTTTTTCGGAATACATACTTGAAAACGCATAAATAATAAAAAAACATAATTAAAAATAAGTAAGTTAAAAACATAGTTATTCATATCTTTAAAGAAAGAAACACTTATACTGTTTTACTTATCACTTATTATTTATTACTTTCTTACTTATAAATATCAAATATATAGTTATTGTAGTTATTGTCGCTAAAAAGTCGGCGCTCTCAGCTGTCTCGCGCGGTCATCGAACTTTTGCGGGTTATTAAAATTTATGTAAATTATTTATTATTTTATGTCTGATTTTTTTGTTATTTCTGTCAAATATGCACAACTTTTAGGCTCTTTGACATTTGAACTGCAAACTCTGGTCATAGCCATGGTAGATGATTGTAAAGAAAGAGGCTTATACTTAAAAGCAATAAAAACTAAAGTAATAGTATTTCAAAGAGATGTAGCCAGAACAGATGTAAGAGTTTTGGCCGAAGATGAAGTGTTGGAATCAGTAAATAAAATTGTTTATCTTGGTTGTACTTTTAACAGGGATGGAAGATAGTCTGCTTATGTAGAGATGAGAGCAAGTGCAAGGAATAGTGTGAATGGAGTGCTGAGTATATACTATTTCAAAGATTGGAGTCATTGCGCTAGACTAGCTTTACATATTTCTGTGCTTATTCCCATGTTACTCCCAAGAATTGGGTGTGCCCTGAAAAGTATCAAAAACTATTTTGTTGACTGACCACATTCACTACAATGAGATCCGAGAATGAGTGGGATCGAACGAAAGTATTGCTTTGAAAAATGAGAAAAGGCATCTTGCGGTTAGTTCATGTGAAATGAATGACAGACGAAAGATTAACAAAACAGATATACAATGCGAATGTGGATGGATTTAGAGACCTAGGTTGACATTCCATGTCAAAGTTGATCGAGTTTTATCCGAGATTGGTGTCAAGTCTCCGAAACCGTCGTGTTTGCATGAAAGGGTTATGAATGGGAAGGAAGCTAGGCAGGTCTGCAAGAGTCGCTGCAGTTGCCACTCTCTGGCTACCCCGTTAGGGACTTGACGTAAAGGTAAGTAAATAAATCTCACGAATATAATTGTTGAAAATCTTTGGCACCAAACCGTGATTTTAATGTAACTAATAAAAAAAAGTCGACAGCCAGGTATTCGAAATTGCTAGAGCTTTCTATTGGTGGTTTTTATTATTATTATTGTTATTCGTGGCGGTGGTGGTGGTTTCTATTGGCGGGGTTGTCACAACCAGTTTACGAAGCAGGTACAAATATTAACATTGGCAATTCGCACGTATTTTATGAAATTTCATGAATATATTACAAAAAATGTCGTTGGCCTACTTAGGCACTGAAGCAGCACCACAGAGACAGCAAGAGGACAATCATAAATTGTATCCCATTATACATTCAGAGTCTGTCTACTTGGCCGGTTCTCATTGGCCAAGTTGGACACAAGGCTGCAAATAACGGACCATAAATTTAGCAGAGTCGTAATTATAATTAGCTGAGGCCGGAATAATATAACAAATTAAAACAAAAAGTCTTTTGCTGAGACACGTAATCAAGATAAACACAGCTTGGTTGCGAAGTCGACGATAATTTTTACGTTATAACATGAATACCTACTTTTCAAATTTCATTAAGTAATCGGATGCAATTCAAAAAATGAATGAAAATACCGGAGGGTGCAGTTTAGTGTTATCTGTGTACATAAACACTTAATAAATAAATAAATAAAAATTCCTTCGACAATTTACCCAAATCGAATCTGACCCCAAAGTATGCACATTATACGCTTGTGTTACGGGTGTTATTCACAGATTCCCATACATGGAAATGCTTACATGTTAAATAAAAGGTGTATATTAAACTTAATATACACCTCGACCCAGGAATGCAGACATTTAAACATTTATCACACAAGTGCCTGTCCCTCGGGAATCGAATCCGAGTCTTGCGGTTGATCGGTGGAGTTCAGCGTGTACGCATGTACGCTCTTTGGAGACCTCGTTGGAGAAAAAGGACGTTTTAGCGTGCTTCAAATTCTACAAATTTCTATCGTATATAGTGCATTTAAGAATAACATAAAAGTACTACAAGCACCCATTGTGTGCTCCATGTCACGTATGTATGCGTATGAACACGCGTAAAACGTTCTATCTGGTCAAGCTCTTACTTTCCTTCACGATTTCCGCCTTTGTGTTTGGAAATGTTGATAGAACTTTCGCCCTCACAAATATACAGATAGGCGAAAACTGAAATTTATAACATTATTCAATAACAATAGTACGCAGTACAAGCAGAAACTAATTTATTTTTTATTTCAAACTTAAATAACTCTGCAAAAATTTCGAATATGATTGCTAAATCATAAATCAGTGAATAACATCATAATTACATAATTTGCAACAAGTTCGCAATGATACGAAATATAATTTTTTAAAAAATTAAAGAAAGAAAATTTCGCCCCAGACAGGATTTACATCAGCAAGATACGGTTCAAATCCTGAGTTCATCATTACAGACAATTAATGTTTCTCTCAAAGTTATTTCAATTTTTAGCACTTGCTCTGTACTTGGGTAAAATATCTACAATTTTTTACTGAGAAATCACGCCCCAGACAGGATTTAGACCCTTTCACTTCAAACTCAAAGTATCAGAAAAGTAAGTGTGACGAAGTTCGCTGAACATGTCTACGCATACTTATTCGCGTTAAATAGCATAATTTACATCCTCAAAGCATATTTGTTTAGGTAGCAAGCGCTTTTATAAGGGTGACAAAACTTTTTTTTTTAAATCTAGCACCTATCCTCTCCCTACAACTGATTAAAAGACATTTTTCCCCGGATTGGAACACCCAAATGGCAAACTGAAATTTATAATTGATAACGCTTTAGCTCATACCAACCTAAAGATTACTTACCAATTACCACTTACCAATCCACCCAATCTATATTGTACACTCACTTGGTCTTATTTAACAACATTAACCAGACCAGACCAAATTTTAAATAAATTATCTTTTCGATACCCTTAATTAAAATAAAGTCTGTCAAAGCGTGAAAAAAGGTAAAATAAACAGAATACATTTTTGTAAAACGCTCTGTCATAAAGCAGTAAAAACGTAATTTAATAATACTGTAAAAAACTTTAATGTTATAAATACTGTATAAAATATGCAATGTTTGGATAACAAAAGTACATACTTTTGCAAGACAACTAAAATCCATTTTACTGCAAGTCTAACACAAAGTTACTCCCAAATTCCAAGTTTGCAACATAAAGAACACCGAACAGTTGAAGTTGGAGTTTGTAATGCTAAATCCATGTAATTGATGTTGCATGCACTTTGACACATTGTTAACTGGTCTGATTGTATCTATTACTTTGTTTGCAACTATTCTACTATCCTACTGATATTATAAAATCGAAACTTTGTATATTTGTTTGTTTGTTTGTTACTCTTTCACTCAAAAATTGCTTAACCGATTTTTATGAAATTTGGCACACACATAGAGGGCAACTTGGATTAATACAAATGACAGTTTTTATACCGAAAAAATGTTCCTGTGAGACCATTATCCACACGGGCAACGCCGCGGGCATCAGTAAGTATTAAATTATTTAAGCGAATAAAACTAAGAAAATCGACTTCATTTTCAATAAGTAAGACACTGAGGTATAGACAAAAATTAGAAATTTCCTAGGTTTCCATCATCAGATCCAGACTTGGTGACAATGGGATGATCTTATCCCCGTGTAGGTCCGGGCTCCTTTGCAAAATAAACCAAGTGACTTCCTATCAGCCAGCCCGTAAAAATCGATCACAGGCTTACCGTCACTAGCACCGTGACATCAGACTTGGTGGTAGAGTGTCGCAGCAACTCACCCGGATTAGTGGCACGGCCTTACCTATTTCTGTCCGCCATAACGTCAGTGCTTTCCGTTGACATTTTGCGATTCGGAGGAAAAGATAGCTGGTAAACTTACTTTTGCTCGCGGTCTAACATTCCGGCCTCAGGTTGGTAACGCACCATTACCACCATTGGTGACTCTAGGTGGCGTGAATTTCTTGGTATCAGGAAATCCGTCTACTTATTTGTCTTTCAATATCGTAAAAAACCTCAGAAGTACATTTTTTAATAAAAAAATAAATAAAATCCATTGAGATAGAACGGAGAAATGGAAAATTAAAGCATAGGTAAAATATAGAAGGGAGGTTGTATCCTTCTTTTTTCGAAGGTTGGTCCATGCTCGGAAGGTATCATACAAAAATGTTTAAAACAATTTAGAATTTTCTTTTTGCAGTCTTCAGAAAATAAAACTTCCAAATTTTATTCAAGTACCCACTTTACATTTGAAAGCAGTATTCCGAACCCGTAGTAAATCCAATTATTTAAGTCTACTATAAGGATTTACATTGGCAAATAATAAAATTCATTCATGTCCCGGCGTTGGTTCCGGGTGCCTTTGAACAAAAGGGGGTGCCCTATTCTTATCATACCAGATGTGCTTACCTGCAAAGCAACTCGTAAGAGGCGGAATGTTAGCTTATATCACTTACGAGGTCGTCCATTACTACGTGCAAATTGATATTTCAAATTTTTTTTATGATAATGGAAGGCAAACAAGCAGACGGATTTCCTGATGGTAAGAAATTCACATCGCCTAGAAACACCAAAGGTGATAATGGTGCGTTGCCAACTTGAGGCCGGGATGTTAAGCCTCGAGCAAAAGTAAGTTTACTGGCTACCTTACCCTCCAAACCGGAACACGTCACGAAGTTATGGTGGCAGGAATAGGTAAGGCGGTGGTACCAATCCGGGTGAGTCGCTGCGAAACTCTACCACCTTGTCAAATGTCACGGTGTTAGTGACGGTAAGCCTATGCTCGCCTTTTACGAGCTGCCTATCAGGAAGGCAGATGGTCTATTCTGCAAAGGAGCCCGGACCAACACGGGGAAAATATATTTGATAAAAGCTCACATTTTCCTCGAAAGAATTCAAAGATTTAATATAGTAAACTTACTGCCTAATCGTCTCTGCAGTCTAGAGATTGCAAATTCAATCCCCAGATCGACCACAAAAAATAGTAAAAAAGTAAATATTACATTTTCTAATAAACGTTGACCGGGATTGAATATATGTGCCCTTGGCGTTAAGACCTATCATTTTGTGGAACTTAGAGCTAGTCGGCTTCGGCTGGTCGTAGGTGCCCTGGGTGTACCTCTGTCTACCCCTTCAGAGATATGGGCGTGAAAATACTTTACTTTTTACTTTTATACCGTCTAATCGAAAATGGAGGTTATGTTAATTAACAGTGGCACACACGAATGCGATCGAACCTCTGCAGGACGCTTCCATCTTCTCTATGATCTGAACTTTCGATAATCAATCTTACTTTGGGTTTAGGATTCCTATCATTCCCTAAACTAGATTAAACACCGCGCTCAAAGATGTCAATTATCTTTTAATCAGTCATTCAGTTGACATTTTCAATACCAAGTTGTGACGGAATTAAATGTTAATTGACGCCTCTAAGATCAGCCGTAAAACAATAACAAGAAGAGATTTTCCAAAGGAAAGGAACCTTAATAGTAGACAAAGGACTTCGAAACTTGAAACCCCAAGAAATTAAGTAGTAAAGTGAGTAAAGTAAATGAATAATCTACTTACTTTACCTACCTACCTACCTACTTTACCTACGTTATATATATTTTTTATATTAAATTGCAGCAAACAAGCACATAGCTCTGCTGATGGTACGCGACAACCGAGACTTGTAAACACAATAGATGCTGTAGGTCTTATTGATAATGACTTTTTTTGTTTTTCCTACCAGCGCAGACATTAAGCCGTTTTGTTCAATCTTGGAATTTATCTCAAAATTAAAATTACCAGCAAAATCATGATGCTAAACGAGAATGCATGATGGCGAGGCGAAGAGCCGGGCGTGGAGGGAGGCGCTAGAGAGCCTTGACCGGGATCCGTGGGGACGCCCGTATCGCTCCGTTTGGAAAAAATTCCGGACGGAGACGTCCCACACGGAGTCGATGGATCCCGGGCTCCTGGGCAGGGTGCTAGGGGTTCTGTTCCCCGAGGCACCGGCCCAGTTCGCGCTTCCGGCAATGGCTGCCCCCGCCAGAAGACTAGGCGGGGAGGCGCTCGACCCGGCTTCCATCTTACCGGTGTCAGAAGAGGAGATGGAGGCCGCTGTCGACCGCTTACGGGGCAAGAGGACGGCGCCGGGCCCAGATAGGGTCCCAGGGCGAATCCTGGACATCGCCCTGGGACCACTCGAGCCACGGCTTCGGGGGCTCTTCGACGCCTGTCTTGCGTCGAGGAGATTCCCGACGCTGTGGAAGGAAGGCCGACTGTGCCTCCTGAGGAAGGAGAATCGTCCATCTGATTCTCCTTCAGGTTACAGGCCCATCGTCCTGCTGGACGACGTCGGGAAGCTGCTCGAACGCGTGGTGGCGACCCGAATCGTCCGGCACCTTGAGGGGACGGAGCCTAACCAGTACGGGTTCAGGGCGGGGCGTTCCTGTCT